>CAJNOL010002388.1:12172-39739 GCA_905250125.1 Rotaria sordida | reverse complement strand
ACATAGATGTCACTGATAATAGTATTGCATATTTAAATCAAGTCTAAGTGCAAGAATTATGATTACCAATAGTTTTCAACGTATAACATCTTTTTTTTTTATAAAAGTAAGCCCACCGTCAAAGAGTTAAATCCATAGATTATCTTTTTCGTTTTTTTTCTCAAACTCTTAACTATGGGAAATACTGAATGGTATCATAAATGCAGTCGTATGATACAAACTATATAATATTTTATATTCTCAAGATGATTTAGCACGTCTTCACTTCCTATTGATTCGATAGTGTATTGAATGAAGTTTATTTCATTTTCTTTTTAAAATAATGTTTGAACAAAGTTTTGGTACATCTGCAGATGAGCAACACCGTGGTATCCGCACTCTTTGATATGCTTTGTCCATTAGTGTATACTGGATGTCATCAATCTGTAGAAGTGTCCGAAATGAAAATATTTTAAATTGTTTCATCCATGATTTTCTTTTACATAATTTCATACGAAATAAAAAATTACGAATATTCTCGACAATCACATTTAAGTCATGAGTGTATTGATGAATAATTATTATGAAAATAAATGTATGTTTCTATTTCTACTTAATAAACAAACAGTTGATTATTTATTTTTTTAACCAATCAAATAATCGTCCATGACCTTTACCATGAATTTTGTAATGCTTTCTTTTTCGTCAATAAAATCTAATTTATTTTTCGATAATTTCATTTCATTTAATTACAAAAAAATAAACTTAAAAAAATAACAAGTAAATAAATGTCATTCAATCAGCTGACTCAACCAATGTATTTATGTTTCTGTCACACGGTCTCTCGCAACAACAATATATAGATTCACTCATTCGTTTATTCTTTACCTTCTAGATTATTTCTATGTAACACGTAATAGTTTTTTTTTCATGTCTCTTTAGATAACAAAAAAAATTGTTGTTTTAGTTTAATTTAAAATGTCAAAAGCGTCTGTAAGATTAAAAAATTATATATTTATCTTTTTATTTTAATTTTAATCTTCTTAGATTCTCCGTGTTCAATCATCTGACGGTACAAAACGTGTTGATATTAATTCTCAAGATACATATAAAACTATATATCAAAAAGTAAGTAAAATTTAATTTATAAAAAAATATTTTTCTTTCAAAGAAAATTTTTCTATTAGGTTGCACAAGCATTTTCATTAGCATCAATTGAAGATTTTACATTATATAAAGAAAAAAATAAACAATCGTCATTAGGACGAACACAAAATCGAACAAATTTTAAACATGGTGATATGATTTATTTAATTGCTGAACGTGAAAATTTATTTCCAACAGATACAACTGCATCATCATCATCATCATATGGTACACTTGATTTTAAATCTGATACACCAACAAATGGAAATAGTTATGCATCACCAAAAATTGGTTCATTTCAAACAAATAATATGGGAAAATTAAATACAATTAATAATACAGATATTAAAGAAGATGATGTTGATATACAATTAGATAAAATGGATGGACGTATACCAAGAAAACGTAATCCACAATTGTATGAGAAGAAAATTTTTGAAAAAAAAAAATTATCTTTTTTTCTGAAAATTGTTTTTATTTATAGATGTCATCATAATGTACATGGAAAATGTTTACATTGTATACCTATTGAACCATATGACGAAGAATTTTTAAAAAATCGTAATCCACCTATTAAACATATGTCATTTAGAGCTTATATTAGAAAATTACAAAGTTCAGCGGCAAGTGATAGGTAAATAGATTTGAGAAATAATTATGTATACGGATTTCACTAAGAATATGATTCATTAGCATTATATTAAGAGAAGCTACATACGCTCATCGAAAATTAAATGTTACATCAATCGATTCCTCACATCAAACTGGAATCTTAAGTGTTGAAACATGAGAAACGGAGACAAAACACGGTTTAGCTGCTGTTGCTGACCACAGAACGTGTTCTTTATTCTCTATATTTTGGAACATATTTCTTCATATTCATTATACTTAATCCTCTCGAGATGAAATAAGAAAGTAACGAGATGTCATTGATCGTATATCAAGAACATATGTCACGAGTTGTAGGAAGATGCATTATTCCTGAAATAGAAGTTTGTGTCTTTTAGATTAGTATTTAGCAGATTTTAGTTAGAAAAAAAGTCCTAAGTTGATTTATGGATATTTCAAATATCTTTTCGTCGGAAAATTTATTCGTGATCCACCAGTAGAGATCTGCGGGCGACTCTGAAGCTCGATTCCAACTCCGACGGAGTCGGATTTACTGAGAAAATTTTTCAAAGTCGAAATTATAACAATCTCTAATGAACTTTTGTAATTTGACACTACAATTACTTTATTTTCTATATTAATAAACAAAAAAAAATGGGTCACCTTTTGGCTATAGCATTTGAAAGATCAACCTCAAAAAAACATGATACCATTAATAAAAACATATTTCAGTGCCATCCAAAGTACAATAATCCGCGTCATCATCAATTATCAATTGCTTGGCAGAGTCCTGTACGAAGTCGACTAAATTTTATGCTAAAAATTTTCCTTTAGCATAGGAAATTTTTTTTTGAATTATAAGTTTTGTTCTCTGATACTTAGTGTACAAAACTGATACATTATGGAGGTTCCAACGATGTGTTGTCAAAATCTATGGACATGAAAGAAAGTCTAAATCGGAGTGGAACTTAACTCCGACTTTCTTTCATGTCCATAGGTTTTGATAACACATCGTTGAAACCTCCAAAACGCATCAATTTATACAGTAAATATTAGAAAACAAAACTTACAATTCAAAAAGTTTTCTGCGCTAAAATAAAATTTTTAGTGTAAAATTTAGTTGACTCCGAAATCGACTCTATTGTTTGAGCATAGTACATGTTGAAGACTTCCTAGTTATTATATTTTTTTTGATTTTCTTTTATTCCTTTGATTGTTTATCGATTTATACATATTCAAAGTTAAACAATAAAATACATTAGAGATTGTTTACTTTCAAAAAAAAAATTTCAGAGTTTTATGGAGTTGGGTTTTGGAATAAAAAAACCTGACTCCGCAGGTCACTATCCTCCAGTCAGGGCTTTGTCAAAAAACGTGAAATTCTACAAAACGTTCTTTTTATTGTAAAACTTGTTCAGTTTGTATGTGCTCTTGCAAATGAGATAAGAAAACGAATGAAAAATGATGAAGATATAAGCAAAACAATGAAGATAACGTTGTCTTCTCAGAGTCTCTAATGTTTCAATGATTCTTGGTGAAATACATATACAATATTTTTTCACATTTCCAGCATATACAGTGATTGAGATCTGCTGGAACGAAGACTTTTTTTGTTGACTATTGTATATTTGTTTGTTTTGTTATAGAACTACATTTGCAAGTCTTGAGAATATTAGTTGTTCAATTAAAGAAAAATGTGCCACTGGTCATGCACCTTGGCCAAAAGGTAAATATTTAATATTATTGATATATTAATGAAATATTTCTCTAGGTGTTTGTACAAAATGTCAACCAAATCCTGTAACACTTATGCGTCAGGTAATTTAATAAATAATATATCCTTCCTTTTTACTATTAATACATTGACGAAAAAATAAGATGTATCTGATGAATGATTAGAATTCATTAGATTATAAGTTAGTCGTCGTTGTCACAGGAAAATATATATATGTAAAATTCATTCGGACTATTGTAATAGAAAAAGCAACTATAAGATTCGATAATTTATGAAATGTAATTTTTTTTTGCATAAAATAAATTATTAATCGAATTAAACTAATATTCAGTAAAACAACCATAAATCATAATATTCATTGTAATCTTTCTCAATAGGAATTAATTTAATGTGTATGATAAAAAACAAATTATTTTTTTTTTTTTTATTTAGCCTTATCGTCATGTAGACAATATAATGTTTGAGAATGGAAATATGGTAAATCGTTTTTTAAATTATTGGCGTTCATCAGGTCATCAACGTATTGGTTTTCTTTATGGTCGTTATGAAGTATATGATGGTGTACCATTAGGTGTTCGTGCAGTTGTTGCAGCTATTTATGAACCACCACAAGTTTGTTGAAAAAATTTATTCGAAAAATCAACTTTTTTCTTTTTGTTGTTGTATATTAGGAAACATCAAGAGATAGTGTTAAATTAAATCTTCCTGATCCACATGAAGCACTTATTGATGATCTAGCACGTCGTCTTAATATTCGTCGTATTGGATGGATTTTTACTGATCTTGTACCAGATGAAAGTAAATCAGGTAGTGGTCCTGTTCTTCATCATCGTGGCAATGTGGTATGAATAAATAAACCAAAAAAAAAAAGGATGTGAAATTTGGTCAACTTGTTTTTTTTTTGTCATATAGAATTCATATTTTTTAAGTGCACAAGAATGTATAATGGCTGGTTGGTTGCAAAATAATCATCCAAATGTATGCAAATATTCTCCAGATGGTTATTTTGGTTCAAAATTTGTTACTGTTGTTGTTACTGGTGATGTATCAGGTCAAATACATTTTGAAGGTTATCAAGTTTCAAATCAATGTATGGCTTTAGTTAAATCAAAAATTTTACTTCCAACTTATGATGCACCTGAATTAGGTTATGTTAGAGAAACAAGTTCAGAACAATATGTTCCTGATGTTTATTATAAAGTAAATGAAATGAGATTAAAAGAAAAAAAAATGTTTTTTTTTTTTTTTTTTTTTCTAAAGGAAAAAGATTCATATAATAATGAAATAATGAAAATAGCACGTCCATTACCACTTGAATATCTTATTATTGATGTTCCAACAGGTTTTCCATCGAGTGATGCACAAATACAATCAACATTTAATGATGATTGTAAAACAATAAAAACACCATTTTGTGTTGAAAATCGAATGCAAATTGGAGAATTACAAGTAAAATAAAAAATTTCTTTTTTTTTTTTTTTCTTTAATATTAAATATAAAAATAATATTCTATTTAAATCATAGGATATGAATGCATTAGCATCATATTTACAACAATTTTCAAAAACTACTAATGCTGGTATAACAACAGCAGGTACAAGTCAATATAAAGCAACAGATATATTAGCTGATATTCATCTATTGAGATATTTGGCTGTCAATGATATTATTTCATTTTCAATGGTAAGAAATAATTCATTTATTTCCTTAATCAATAGTAAAGACCATCGAGTCCGAGTTCAGAAATTTTTGAACTCGATAGACCTTTTCCACAAAAAAAAAGAATGACTACAAGAATTTGACTCCGGAAGGGGATAAGTCTTCCCCTACAAATATGCATACATTTCCCTTCCGGAGTCAAATATGATCCTGAAATTTATATTCGATAGACCCAACGGGGTCTAACCGAAACTGAGCTGTCCGGAAACATTTTATGAACGAAATTTTCAGTAGTAGAAGAAAAAATTTTCAGAGAGTTTAGTTCGATGAGTTGAATTTGCGTGCACCTACACTTTCTCAGAAATTTCTTCTTTATGGAATGCTTTTTCTTTTATATACTTAGAAATAATCCGAACTATTTCTAGATACGTTAATCCATTTCGTCTATTTGATTAATGATATAAGGTAGTGGAAAAATATTTAGAAACAATGATTTTCTTGGTTTTTTTCATAATGTTAAGCACGTAGCTCCAATCCAAATAGTGATTTTAATAGCCAATGAAGTTTTCTATTCAATACACTTTATAGTAAGATGAACAATGGTGGCAAGGCTCTTAAAAAACCGAACACGGTACTTTTCAGGTTCTAGAAGACTTTGTTAGAACTATTTTTAAACGGCACTATCTTAAAGAGCGCAAAATTCTGAGCAAAATGAGGGGTTACCGAGGTTTCTACGGCCTTCTCATAAAAAGTTACAAGTATCACAAAAATCATGAAAAAACGAAATTTTTTTAAAAATCGACTAAAAACGCCTTTTTCACGATTTTTGTGATACTTGTAACTTTTTATGAGAAGGTCGTAGAAAACTCAGCGACCCCTCATTTTTCCCAGAATCATCTGTGAAATCTTGCTATAAAGGGTATTGTATAGAAAACTTCATTGGTTATTAAAATCACTATTTGGATTGGAGCTACATGCTTAACATTATGAAAAAAACCAAAAAAATCGTTGTTTCTAAACTTTTTTCCATTACTTTAGTTATTTCTTCTGTAAGTTGATATGATGAGATTATTCTCTTGGTTTAAATAATCAGGGATAAAATCGGAAAATATTCACAAATTTTATTGCAATATATAGAAATAACAATTTCAAATATTGGAATAATAAAAATAGTATCTTTTGCTTTCGACAAGAGGGTTTGTTTTATTTTCTATCGTTCTCCAATACAAACTTGTATGTATTATCTTACTATTTAAAGATAAGATAATTATGCTTTTAAGCATTTTTATATGTATTTTTCTACTCAGACACGTTCTGTTGTTTTTTTCATCTGATCAGGAAAATCAAACTAGACATTCTATAAATGGTAGAATGCATTTATATCAGCTTATCAAGCTCTGCAAATTGACATAAAGCTGAGCTTGAAAATGAACAGTTACGCTTAAAGATCTTTTTTTTATAAGTTTTATTTTATTTTATTTTTTTCTAGGATCAACTCGATCCATTACTCGATTCTATACGTACGAATGATCTTAATGGTGTTGAAACTTGGATGGAAGGTTCTGATTGGCAAACAATAGTTCAAGTTCTACAAACACATAGTAAAAAAATCAATAATCTAAATTTTTCTATATATATTTAATATTTTTCTTTTCTTAGGTCCTAGTCCAACTGCTGTAACAGGTAATCGACCATCATATATGGATTTTGAAGATCAACGTGATTTAACATCTTCATTATCTCAATGGAATTGTCCACGATGTACTTTTATTAATGATGGTTCATCTCGGATATGTGAAATATGTTCATGTGAAAAAGGTTCTTAGTTTGATCCCATTGAAAAAAAATTTTTTTTTTCATGTTTATTTATTTCTATCTCATATATTGAAACCAGCAAAATAAAAAAAAAACCAAAATGCCAATTTACATCAAACAAAAATAATGTTAATTTGTTTTTGTTTTTGTTTTTTTTTATTCCAGATTGATATGTTTTATTATCAATAGTGTGCTTTCTGTTTGGTTTTTTGTTTTTCATAAAAGAATCAGACAAAAAAATTATGAGTACACTAGTGAATAGACCTAGTGGTGGAGCGAGTAGTGGTATTACAGGAGCTAGTAATGATGGTTCAACAGACAATGATGTTCTATCGCAATATAAAGTTCTTACATTAACATTCAATCAAGATTGCACGTAAGGTTTTTTTCACTGGAAAACTCTATTAATGATTATGATTATTAATAGATCATTAGCAATGGGTACACGAAAAACTTATGCTTTATTTACTATTAGTCCAGATAACAAAATTGATGAAATCTATGATTGTGGTAAGTTAAATGAATAAT
This sequence comes from Rotaria sordida, assembly GCA_905250125.1. NCBI lineage: Eukaryota > Metazoa > Rotifera > Eurotatoria > Philodinida > Philodinidae > Rotaria > Rotaria sordida. Next base: position 32,268 of record CAJNOL010002388.1, on the reverse strand, counting down.
TGTATGTAACTTATTCGATAGATTAGAATTCTAGCGATTTAAAATGAACCGTAAAAAGTTTAAGACACTTTTTTATTTTGTTGAAGTTACTCATCTTCGATGAAAAATTTCAAAAATAAAAGTATCTTAAATTTTTGTGGATCACTTTACAGGTTGACAAAATTTTCATCATAGAGAAAAAGACTAATAATATCCATAGAGAATATTCAAAATTACATAACAGCTAACGAAGGAATTTACTCAATTGTTCCCTGTCGATTTCTTGTCTATAGAGATATTAAATATTAAAATTCTCTCGGGAAAAGATATTTTACATCTGAATGAAATATTATCTAGTAATTGAAATAGGATAGGAGTATTTAATAATTAAATATTCTTTATTTTTTTTTCAATATATTTTAGCTTATGATGATGTATGTATAATTGAACGTCTATTTTCAAGTTCATTAACAGCACTTGTTAGTAATCAAGCACCACGCAAATTAAAAGTTTGTCATTTTAAAAAAGGAACAGAAATATGTTCATATTCATTTGCTAATACAATACTTGCTGTTAAACTTAATCGTTTGGTAAATGAATATATATATATATATATATTAAAAAAAATAAAAACATTTTATTTTATTGTTTTTGTCTTCTAGAGACTTATCGTCTGTTTAGAAGAAAGTATTTATATTCATAATATGCGAGATATGAAAGTTTTACATACAATTCGAGATGTACCATCAAATCGTGAAGGTCTTTGTGCATTATCATCAAATAGTGAAAATTCTTATTTAGCTTATCCGGGTAGTTCATTAACTGGTGAAGTACAAGTTTTTGATACATTAAATCTAGTTTGTTAAATAAAATTTCATTTCTTATTCATTAGATTTTTTTTAATATATATATATATATATATAGAAATCAGGTGTTATGATAAGTGCTCATGAAAGTCCACTTGCTGCAATAGCTTTTGATATGACTGGAACAAAATTAGCAACAGCATCAAATAAAGTATTTGGAATATTTGAAAATATTTATGGACTTGTTTTTTTTCAAAGGGAACAGTCATTCGTGTTCATAGTGCTGTTGATGGTACACGACTTTTTGAATTTCGTCGAGGTGTACGACGGTAATATAAAGATTAAAATTTTTATAAGAATAAAAATGTAGTTATTATAATAAGATTTATAAATATCGAAAAGAATGTTCGATCTTGAATAGATGATATAAATTAAGAATATCTATGCAGAATCTACATGGAAAGATCTTTCGAACAATGTATTCAAGATAAAATTCTATTTTTACTGTTTCAGATCGATCTGCAGGTCAATGACATAGACTTCTAGAACTGAGTTATGACTATTTTACAAAATCTTTAGACTAATCCCTATACATTGAATTTCAAGACGAAATTCCATTATGTGATTTTTCATTAAGGGGAACTCCTCTCAAAAAAGTTAGTTTTCGTCAGAATGGTCAAGATTGAGATAAATACATGGAGAGATAACCTATCATTTGCTCTTTCATAAACGATAAAAACTTTTCTTCGATACCTCTTTTTCGTTTTTCCGCAAAATGGTGATCGAGCGACACATCTCCAGCGAAAGTTAACTATAACCCAATATAAAGTCGAATATTTTATTTGAAAGAGCATCAAAAACTGCAGTGGCTATAAGAGTCCTTTTTTTTGATAAAATTTTGTTATTATTATATTGATAAGCAACTTTATAATATGAGCGCCATTTTTTTTCAAGAGGTTTTTCAGTGATTGAACTTGTCAGACCTTTTTTTCTCCAGAAAGATAAGAGTAAAAAAAAGAGCCCTCATAGACACTGCATTCGGACATGCTCTTTCAAACAAAAAAACAATCAAGGATATTGAACGAATACCTACAGAGAATTTTTGGAGGCGCGATAAGCTATTTTTCGATCCTTGTTTGAGAATTTTACCACAGACATCCTTTCACACCCCCAATATATTCTCAAAGTTTCATGACATTTGAATGTTCCTGAGCTGAGATGGGACTCTTAAAAACGTAAAATTTAGTAATACAATCAAAACATGGCTCCAGAGACCCATAGACACCATTTTTCTAATCTTACCAAGACCTTCTTGTAGGTCTAATATGAGTTCAAATGGTGGATTACAATTGAAGTAGTTTCCTAGTAAGCTGAAACTAAGTTCCACACAATAATATAAATTGAACTATAGAGAAATATAATATTAATTTCTAAAAATATTCTTTTTAGAGCTGCTACTATATATTCATTAGCATTCAGTCCTGATTCAATGTTTTTAGCAGCATCAAGCAATACAGAAACAATTCATATATTTCGTTTAGCTAATCCAAAAGAAAAGTAAATATTTTTCTTTTTTTTTGTTTTTTCATAAATAATTTCTTATTGTATTTTTTTGTGTGTGTGTGTATATGTCAGAGCACCTGAAGAAGCAACATGGATGGGTTATCTTGGTCGTAAATTAAGTGATGTTGCACATTATTTACCTAAACAAACATCTGAAGTATTAACACAAGATCGTTCATTTGCTTTTGTACATTTACAATCACCTGGTATGAAAACAGCAATAGCTATGAATGTGTAAATATATATTTTAATATTTTAAATTAAATATATTTTATAATTTAATATTTTTTAAGATTAAATAAAACATTAAAATTATTTGTTGCTGGTTATGATGGTGTTGTTTGTGTTTATGAAGTAAACACAAATGATGGTGGTGAATGTAAACAAATAAGTCAACATCTTTTATTTAGTATGTCTTCAAATTCAAATAATCAACAAATAGTAACAACAAATGAAACACGAAATTCTATTGGTAAATATGAATAATCTTTTTTTTATTTTTTCGTTTTTTTTTATTAAATTATTTAAATAAGATGGATCTGGAAGAACATATTCAACTAATATAATAACAAATGATAATGCAACTGTTCCATTATCATCAACATCACCAGTAACAACTCCTACAACAGGAAAAAATTTTATTCATCAATCATCGAATATTCCAAATGATGAACAAAATTTTCCTCGATTACCTTCATCACCACCGGGTCTTTATGATTAATTATCTATTTAACTAAATTAGTTTTTTGTACAGGATTCTATATCTGTGTGTGTGTGTGTGTTTATTTTATATTATTTCTCTTGTCTATATATTGAAAAAGAAAATTGTTAACAACACCTAGATTAAGACGAAAAGATGTATGTTTATCTTATCTGGTCATTCATTCATATTATTTTCATCTGTTCTTTTCTTTTTTCTTTGTTGCGTCTCAACCAAACTAATTATTCTCTTTTTTTTATTATTTTCTTTATATACATATATATATATAATGTTCTTTTGTTGTCTTCGTCGGTTTTTTTTCTCCTGTCTATTATTAAGCCCTGTTGATTTCTTTGTGAGGGCACTTTTTTTTTTCTTTATATTGTACAAAAACCAACTTTTGGATAATAAGAAGGTTCTTTATAATTGATCATAATGAAGTTTTTGAAATGATTTGAAATTTACTTGTGCAAGATTCGAAAAGAAAAAAAAGAACAGTCTTACCTAGCGGCAAATTTATTAACTGGAAATCTTTTCTGCTAATGGTACTAACTAACCGAATACTAGTCACAATGAAATCTTCTCAAATGTTTCCTTCTGATTTTTTGTCTATAGATACTGTATAGTATTCTAATACAATCTCTCAAAAGAATTTCGCCTCCTATTGAAATTTGACTAAGCTATCGAATTTTTTCCTTGACACCACAGGTTTTTGGAAAACTCGTATTTTCATATTTTGATCTGAAACTTTGTACATATAGAGAACCGAATTAGACTAACTTCCACAAAAAAAAAAAAAAGTTCAAAAGTTTTGAACAAAGTCTCTTCGAGATATGGGGCCTTTCAATATATAGATCCTTGCCCCTAGATAGTGTATGCATTTTTTTTTGAATGCTTTATATCTCGAAGAGATTTTATTGAAAACATCTAGATTTTTTCTGTTATGGAGATTAGTCTAGTTAAGTTCACTATATGTGCAGAGTCTCTGATCGAAATTCGAAAAAAAGGAGTTTTTCGAAAACCTGAGACGTCTAGGAAAAAATTCGATAGCTTAATCAAATCTAAATAGGAGTCCAAATATTTTTTTTTATGGTTTTTATTAGAACATTATGTAGGATCTATAGGTAAAAAAATCATTGAAATCGAGAGGGAACATCTGAAGAGTTTTCTTGATTAGTCAATATGCTATTAAACGCATGATCAGAGACAAACGACCATTATTGACTTGTCCAAGATTATTACTTCGCCGGTGATACTAAGGTTTCAACATAGTACGTAGTGGATATATGCTGAACTATGCCATGACAGCCGTACCATAGTATAAAACATGAATTACTACTAGACTTGACTATGAATGAAAAATCTTCATCTTAAGTTTAAAATTTTAATACTTTAATGTGAAAATTACGAACATTTTGTACTTCAAACATGAGTCGACACACTGCTGATAATTTAATTTTAAATATTTTATAATAGATGATAAAAAACAAAGATCTTTATTATACTATTACGATGATGTCAATGGGGAATACTACAGAAGATTTCAAGAAACTTGTGACCAATGAATATATATATACGAAAATGAAAGGAATTTATTCGAGAGTATGCGACGGAACATAACAAAAGAAGATTAATAAAACCAATTTCAGTAAGATCAAATACTCATTGAATTATCTATGGAGTGATATGTTGTTTTTTTTGAGTAGATCAGCACCACTACATAGACAATATATTTTCAACTACCGTATAAATTAGAACATATTTAATTGTTTAAATATTTATTTAAAGGCACAAAATAATCATTATCAAAACTAATATTTATATAAGTAAGATTTAAAAATTATCATCTTATAAAATTAGATAAATATTAAATTTTACAGTAAGATATTTGATTAATTTTGTAACATCATATAGTATGAATTTTATAATATCGAATTATCAATCAGATCTTCGTTAGATTTTTCCATCTAGATGAATATTTCGAAGAAGTTCTTTGTATATAACAATATGATAATTAATCTATCTGTGAATATTATAATTTCTATTCAATTCAAATGATAATATAGTAATTGTTTGTATCCAATTATAGACACTTTCAATTTAATCTGCATTAAATAATAATAACACTTATTATATAACAGATGCTCGTTATTAAATAGAACTCAATGTTTATAACTTTGACTTGAATTCTTTATAAATATTTCAATATAAAAATTAACAGTCCGTTCTAACCGCATCGAAATGACGGATTTTGTAAGAGTAATTATTTACAACATCTAGTTCTTTATTTCTTTTTTTTTTTATCTCTGACGAGATATGTGCCTGGTTACGTTCGTCTCAGTTTTCAAGTGTATTTTTTTCTCTTTAAGGTTATTTTAAAAGTGTAACAATACTCGCATGTCGAATTATCTGATAGAACGACGTAAATTCGATGAAATTGATATTCTCATGTTACACATTTTTTCTTTTTTTTTTTTTACAAAACTTAAAATGTCATATTAGATCATTGCGTAGGTGTACGACAAAAAAAAATCAAATACTAATTTTTTTTTATTGAATAAGAATAATACTTAATTGTAAGTCAATCAAAACATATAAAAATGAGAATTTAATTTAATATTCATAAAAAGAACTTTTAAGTAGATGATTAAGTTTATACGTTCAACAACTAATAAAATAATCTTATGACATACATTATGTATGTATAATAATTGAAGTGATATATTACTGTTCAATCTCAAATAAACGACTAAGTATATTGTATTCTATATGAAGATAATATTCATGTAGTTCAAAAACTGTAGATGAAAAACTTCGAAAAAGTTAATTTATATCTCAATTATTGTGAGAATGTAAGGCGAACAGAACAAGTGCATTCATATTCTTCATTACTTTTTTTATTTTTTTGTGTTATTTGTTGAAAATAAATTTTCACATGCTATGATTAACTTTGGCTTTAATATAGTAAGTTAGTCGATTTAATATTGGCCTAGATAGATTCGAATTTGACCGTATAATCCGCAATTGACCTAGATAATTTTGAGATTCGTCTAAAATTTCCAAGTAAATCTTAGATAGAACGTATGATAATTGATCAATTCAAGAATGACCTGAATTTTATGTTAGATTGCAAATTGAACTTCTCATGAATATCTATCTATAACAATATCATATGTATATTATTGATGAATATTTTCTTTTATCTTTATTTTTAATTTCGAAAAAAATCAAAGACAATTTTAATTAATATTTAAAAAATATTTCGTGGTAAATCAGAACCTTTTTCAAATGTTGCCCATTTATGACGTGGTACATCTTTAAATACTGTTTCAAGTCGTTCTTGTCCAACAACATCATTATCATATTTACGAATAAAAATTTTTTCAATACGATCAGGATATTGACCATAAATACCTGCATATATATCGGGATCTTTTTGAAAAACATCACCAAGTAAAACAAATCTACGATTAAGTGTATTTTTTAAAAACATTTCTAATGTTTCAGTTTTCTTTGACATATAACTTGATGACATAAAAAATGTTATAAAATTTTTATCAAGCCATGTAAAATGTCTCATATGTGCTGAACCAATTGGAAATTGTTCACGATCAAAAAATTCTCTTAAAAATGGATATAATTGATCAGGTGATGCTGTTAAATATGCAAATGTTGCATTATATTGTTTTTCCCAATGACGATAAATTTCTGCCATACCTTCAACAGCTTTAAAATCACCACTAAATGTATTAATAAGTGTTTGTGTTGATGATGTTACTTCAGTTATTTTAACTGTATCATCAATATCACTTATAAATGTTAGACCATTATCATCACATAATAATATTTCATTTATTCCTTTAAGATTTTTCTTTTGTACTCCTACGTCAACTAATACTTTACCACCACCACTACTAACTTGACGAAGTGTTTCAATTTCTTGATTTGTTAGTTTGAAATTATTTTTAATACGTCCTTCCTTGTCTGTTTTAGTACACATCGATCGACTAAGGGCATTAATACATATTTGTTCGCCATCTTCACCTTCAGCAGTAAACATTTTAACACGATTTCGATCTAAATCTTTTCGAACGACAAGTTCTAAAGATTTTTCCATTAAAAATGCTTGTACAGGATTTTCTTCATAATACCATCCTTGAGCATGTAAATTCCAATCATTTGGTGATGAACGATCTCGAAAAGCAACTGATGGTATAAGAATAAGACCTTCTTTATCAAAGAAACCTGCATTTATTGTTTGTGAAACAATAAAAATAGCAAGAATAATACGATAAATATGCGACATGATCGATAGGTACTGATTTTTAAAATTGTTTTGTGTGTGACTATTTATTTATATATTCAATCGCATATAGGTACTAATCCTATGGTATAAATTGTTTTTCATTTTGTTTTTTGCATATCGTGCTTTGTCATATTTGACGAAAAACAGAGATTATTTTTGATATCATATTACTTCATAGGTAATTATTTGCTTTTTTTAAAAAATTTTTTCATCTATTTCTTAAATTTCAATTAATAAAGATTTAGAAAATTTCGATTGAATAAATCAATTGTTGACTTTATTTTTATTTTTAATTGATTATTTATTTTATGTATACAGAAAAAAAAACATCACAAAAAAAAAAACCAAATTCTAAATTTCTAATTATGTTTATTTATGACATAAATGAATAGCTTCAAGGAAATAAATTGCGTTTATTCACATTCAATAGAGCATGCAAACGGAAATTTATGTCCTTCAGGAAATTCAGTTTTTTTTTCTTTTATTAAGCATCATTCAACTTATCATAAGTAGTTTTCTTTTTAGTATAATAGAGGAATAGAAGCAAACTCTTATATTCTAATTATTAAATTTTATGACATATATGCCTTTTATCATTTCTTCTCTTCCATAACGAATAACAACATGAATAAGAGCTGATATAAGTTGTGCAAAATTTCCTCTATCACCGCCATATTCATATGAAATTGTTCCTTTTTGTAATTGTCCATTCCATGATAAATGACTTGAAGCTAGTGGTGATGGATCACTATCATCTAATGTTCCATGAATTGATGGAATTGTTCGACCAATATTTAATGTTGCTGTACTTGATGAACATGGACCAGCAAAAAGTGTTATAACCATATTTGATTCAAATATATGATCAAATTTTTTCAATTGTCGATGTATTTCAAATGTTATTGTAAATATATGTTTTTTTAATTGTCGTGTACAATTAATATATTTCATTGATATACGATTATCAAATTCATCAATTTTAACATTAATATTTCGTGTAAAACATGGTACAATAATATTTTCATCATTACATTTAATGATATAGAAAAAAGTAAAATAATATATGACAATTGTTGTTATGTACAACGACAACATGTACGAAATATTCCTCAATGTTCGTATATATACGTATGTGTCATGAACTCACATCACGATACACGCCCACACATAAAAAAAGAAAATTTTTCATTGATTATTTGCAATTCTTTTTGTCCTCTTTCAATAAATATGACCGAACGAAAGAACGAACGCGAGAATATACTTAAACTACTAGTAAACTTTATATATGAATATAAATAGTTTCGTTTAGGTATTTCTTATATACCTTTAACTACATATATGTCATATTCTTGTCATTATTCTTTCTTTTGTTTAATATAATCACAAGGTATTTTTGAGTTATACTATACATAGGATTAAACATATCACGTGACTCTTTACAAAAAGCAAAACAAAAACAAAAATCTTTTTATTCATTTACTTTTTTTTTTTTTGTATTAGTTGAGAACTATTCTACAACACAATTTCTTATAATAGTTTGTTCATTCAGTTGGAGAATACAATATAACTAGTGCTTTTTTTTTTATATCAGCATATACTAAAAATAGAAACATATGTTGGACATTAACGGAGCATGCAATGCATAGAATTCTTCTTTTTTTTTTTTCCTTTTTATGACTATATTAAATATGAAGAACTTAATTGTAAGTGCAGCATATATTTGAATAAGAGCAAAAAAAAAGGACCAAAAAAAGTAGTTTATATTTTTTTCCTGACAGTAGAATTACATGTTTAAAAAAAAAGGTAAGTATCATCATGCAATCAAAAGATTTGTAAATGTTACATTCTGTTTATAGAATATTTGATTTTATCGATCATTTAATTATTAGAATTTTAGACTTTTGTCAAAATTTTTGGGATAAATACATAAAAGGAGAAAAACAAAAAAAAAACATATATCGCTATTTATGGTGTTGTCATTAATGAGGCCATCCAATGAAGCAAATCGAATACGTGTGTGCGTGTGTGGGTGTCAACCATAAAACTTAGTATTCTTTTTTTCTTCTTTTCTCGTATGTTTTTTAGCTTTAATATATAATATAGTATTTGACTAAACGTTTTATACCAATATATATATCTATTGATTAGATTCCAAAGCTCGTATTCTCCTGCTGTTTCTGTATAATAGCAGAAAGAGAGAAGAGTACACGCTTTAGTTTTTTTTTTTTTTTTCTTCTATTATTTTTTCTATGTTTCATCATGATTTTGTGGTACTGCATGTTTCTATAATGCGTAGAAAGCGCAAATAGGCAAGAGAGAAAAAGAGAAAGAGAAGAAAAGAGAACGAAAGAGACGTATTACACATTGCTATTCGACATTATAGGAGTATTTACACTGTTGAGAAGAGAACGAGAAAAAACTATTTTGGCTTATATGCTCGTTTCGTCTGTAATTTATGCTTGATTATTCACTCTTGGCGTAGACAACTTCTCGTAAGCTCTTGCTATTTGATAGTTAACTTGTTTTATCATAAATTGCTGCATATTAGTCTATTCAATAATTCTTTCATTTCTTTACCATCGGACAAATTTGCAATTAGTACACATTATTATTATTACCTACGATCTAGCATATATTCTTAGACTTCCGGTAAAGTAATTCTTTCTTTTTTTTTTCTTCAAATAAGGTACTACTATTATCAATCAAATTCTTATCGTAACAAATTATATCTCTATGTAAAATAATACTAATAGACATAAATGCTATATCTGTAAATAAGAATCTATTTATATAAGAAGGAATTAAAGCACAAAAAATTAATCCAAATATTTCCCGTGAGTATGAATAGATTTATTCGTCATGCCGATTCTAAAAGTAATCATATATATATATATATTTTTTTCTTTTCACAGTGTGATATTGACTCCTGACAAATGATTCTTTAATATAAACAGAAAAATCTTTTTACATAAGAAAGTAGGGTGTTTATGCTATCATTAATCACTACGATAAGAGCTTGTTTAATAAGTCTTCTTTTTTTTGTTTGTCATTGTCAACTCTTGACGTAGTTTTGAAGAACAAAAAGAGTACATAGACAAATATATAAGATAAAGGCATAGACACATTTAAAAAAAGAAAGGGAAATAAAAAGTCGTTGTTGTTAACAACCAAGAAATGAATTATAGCAACTAATATTATCAAATTTTGACACTCTTTTTTGTTCTGCCATCTGTCAGCTTGTCTCCTTTAATCATTTATACATTCAATATGATTGGACTATTAGCAGTTTATTACTTTTTTTATGCTTATTATTCTAGTAAAAAATTAAATGAGAATATTTATATATATAATAGAAAAATCGAGTATATGTTGTTTTTTTTAGATCGAGCGAGTCGAGGACAAAAAAAATTTTTTTTTTTCTAATTGACCGAATTTTTGTTTCGCTATAAATAATTTTGATTTTGAAAGAAAAGAAAAAAAAAAGAGATTGATTTTATGTACCTTTCTTTCTTTCTTTCTTTTTTTTTTCTTACAAGAATGTATTTATATATTTTTTGACAAAAGAAAAAAAAAAAGGCGTATACAATCTGACGCGATTTTATTATGATTTTAGTTGCATTTTCTTCGTTTAACTGATATGTGAACATTTACACATAATTTATATGCAAAATGTCTACTGAATATGCTAATTTAACTACTGTTAGTTGTCAAAGATTCAAATGTTCAGGTCGTGGTCTTATATTACCATTTGGTAAATAATTAAATCTTTTTTGTTTTTTTTTTCTAATTATTTCTTATCACTTTTTTTTTGTTTTTTTTTGTTCAATAAAATAGGTACTGAAGCATGTATGTCAATACAATTACGAGCAGTGCTTTATTTTATATTTTTACTTTATCTTTTTCTTGGCATTGCTATTATTGCTGATATATTTATGTCATCTATTGAAACAATAACATCAAGAAAACAAAAAATACGTTATCCTGATCCGGGAGAAAAAGATAAATATTTAACTGTTGAAGTTCAATTATGGAATGCTACAGTTGCTAATTTAACATTAATGGCACTTGGTTCAAGTTCACCAGAAATTCTTTTATCAATTATTGAAATTGTTGGAAATCGTTTTGAAGCAGGAGAACTTGGACCTGGAACAAGTAAGATATAATTAATTTATTTCTTGTTTCTTATCAATCAATATAAAAAAAAAACAAAAAACATGTCATGAGAATTTTTTTTTTTTACTTTTCCTATAGATAAATAAACGATACGGTCATGATATTATTATTGTTATCTGTCCTTTTATTGTTAAGTCAGTTTGATATCTATGTTTGTTATGACAAAAAAAAAAAAAAAAACAAACAAATGTCTCTATATAGTAATGATTTTCAAACATCTGCAGAAAAGGTCATATTAATGATAAATAAAAATAGATTTGTTATGGTTAATCCTTTATAATATATTTAAATTGTGAAATATATTTATACGGAGAAAATTTAGTTAATATTGACTGTAAATAAATAGAAATTAGAAAAATATGATACTCACTTCTTTCTGTCTATTTCAAAATATAAGGATACGATCTGATAAAGCATTTTTATTTTTTAAATAGTCTTTCTGTTAAGTACAAATTTTAATTAGTAGTTATTAATTAATATGCTATTTATAATAGAATACGAAACTATTTTTGCAAAAATACAGTAGTAGAAAAAAAAATTTACAATAGTTAGTCAATGATTAATTAATATTTTCGAAAAATTTATTAGTTTTTTAATTAATTAATTAGTTAGGATGTAGCTTTTTATAGAGAGTAAATATCTACTCTAATGAATGGACGTTCGCAATACAAGATTTTGATTTTAATTGTTAGACAATAAATGAAAAATTGATATTGTACTATTTAATGACTTAAATAGAATAATAAATACTCTGACAGATGGTTTATTTAATAACATAAAAGTCTTCATTCCGCTCATTAGCATTAGTCAAAGAATATAGACAAAACATTATTGCCGCTAGGAAGAATAAGAAGTCTTTTCTACTATAAAGATAAAAAACAATAAAGAATAAACTACATATAATCTGAAATTCTATCTTTCCACTCTATTGATTCGTAAAAAACAAAAGCGTCCGCATTTATTTGTTTCGGATTTGTAAAAAGTCATTCGTCATTAACATCAATTTTCTACAATTCTAATAAAAAAAGATGAAATTCCTACTGAATGCTCATCCGATTGTAACACTTGTATAGTGTTAGTGCAAATGAAGATGAACATTTCAGAGCTGAGCTAAAGATTTTTCTAGATAAAACTCATTTGTTTTCACATAGAAACATTTTTATTGAAGATTAACTTCATACTTGGAATCAGCATCAAATGATACATAATGTGTTAAACTTCTTATCAAAAGAAAAAAAAATATATCTGCATATATATCCATATAAAAAAAAAGATTGGATCAAGAATCAGATTAAAAATCAATTATAATGATCCTATTATAATCTGACTTTAATCAGATTTGTCAACTTTAAAAGACAGATTTTATTTGATTTTGAGTTTTTTTAATCTATTTTTATCGATTATCAATAGATGGGTGTGGGTGTGAGTGTGAGTGAAAATGGGTGAGACAGATGATCTGCTACATTAAGCAGAAAATAAGATATTTTTAAGTTAAAAAAATATCATGTTTTCCAGTCCTATGTAAAAATGCCTATAAGTAACATTATTATTTTAGTTGTTGGTTCTGCTGCGTACAATCTTTTAATGATCTGTGCTTTATGTATTTCATCGATAAAGGCTCCTGAAACAAGAAGAATAAAGTTATATAATGTTTTTCTGGTAAATACATATATATTATTTCTTTTGTTTGTTTGTTTTTTTGTGTATTGAAACATAACAAATTAATAAGAATTAAAATAGGTCACATCGTTCTTTGGTTTTTTTGCATATATATGGTTATTCATTGTTTTATCAGTAATATCAAAAGATGTTGTTGATCTTTGGGAAGCAATTATTACATTTCTTATGTTTCCATTGGTTGTTATATTAGCTTATCTGGTAAATGAATGAATATGACAAGAAAAAGAAAAACCTATGAAAGACAATTAATTTTGTTTTCTTGTCTATTATTAGGCTGAAAAGAATTTTTTTATTTCAAAAGAAATTAACATGGAAGAAGAAGAACGAACACTTATATTAAGTAGGAATTTATCAAAATTTTTGCTAAAAAAATAACTGATATAAATGTATATTATATTGATATTTAGCACCACCCGAAGTAGATGAAACTGGTAATCAACGTGTTTTTCGTAAAGAAGACCTTCTTCAATTTTTACGTGTAAGTTAATTTAATTTTAAACAAATAGTTAAATTAAAATACTTCTTTTTGTTTTTGTTTTATGAAATAATAATAAAATAGGATCTTGGTCAATCAACAAGTTTATCATTAGAAGATAAAGCACAATTATTTGCAGCTAAATTAAGTGAAAGTATGCCTCGATCACGTATGCAATATCGAATTGAAGGTGCACGAATGCTTGCTGGTGGTAAATCGTTATTTCCAAATTTACCTGGCAAATTACAAGAGGTTTGTAAATAAAAAACAAAAAGAAATTCTTGTTTGTTTGTTGTTTTCTACGTTTAATTTATTTCGATAAACTTATTAACATATCTATGTAAATATCAAAACAGATATATAATGCAGTGGAAGAACGTAGTCCAATTGAGAATGGACAAAGACGACAAATATCGGAAGAAATTGAACTACAACCAAAACTTGAATTTTCTGCTGTGGTATATGCTGTACTTGAGCGTGAACAAAAAATTGATGTTATGGTTAAACGAACTGGTCCGATTGATGTCAATGTTCGATTCAGGTGTCTACATTCACCCACATATAAACTGATAAACGCCTAGGCTATGATGCAATGCAACGTTGCACAGTATACTATGCATCCATATATATTTATATAACTTTTCTAACTTAATATCTATTTCTTCTTCTTCTTCTTCTTCTTCTTCTTCTTCTTCAACACTGATTTAAATAATTTTATCTAACAATGCAAGAATAATCGTAACTTAGCATGGTTCGTTTAGATATATCAACGGGCTGTCAAACCGCAGCCATTTGGTGGAGCCATTTTGACTGACCATGAAGATGGTGGTCGAAAAGGATCATCAACATTTAATATTGATGAGAATCCACATATGGCTATACTTGAGTTTGCTTCATCCAGTTATGCTGTACTTGAACGTGAACAGCGTGTAACTGTTGACGTCACCAGACACGGTTATACTGCTTCTGCTATCCGTTTTCGGTAGGTCCCATGAATGGTTGGTCTTTGTGTGAATGTTTGTCCCTTTATCATTTGGTGTGATTTTTTTCAAAATACTCGAAAAACTTCATGTCGAAGGTTGAGTTTTCCAAAAAGTAAAAAAAACAAAAACAAAAAAAAGAAACAGACTAAACATTAATTTATTTGAATGTATATATTTAAGTGCTTAATACTTGCATGCTTGTAGCTCTCTTTCTCTTGCATCTTGTAAATAGACATAAACATTTGTTTTTGTATCAACAAATTCTCGCATGCACAATATGTACTTTGTCAAAACATATATATTTATATGTATATATAGTTATGTTTATATTGATATTACTCATTTGTAGACTTGATACAATTGATGGTACAGCAACGGCTGGTGAAGATTATGAAAAATTATCTGAAGAATTTAAAATGGAATCAGGTCAACAAGAGAAAAAAATAACTATTCATGTTATTGATGATAATCAATGGGAACCGGATGAAACATTTTTCGTTAAATTATCATTACCAGAAGGTGAAGAAAAACATGCAAAAGTAGGTTCAAAAACAATTGCACTTGTTACAATTATTAATGATGATGGTAAATAAGTTTAATAAACAAAAAAAAAAAACAAAAAAATTAAATTTTTTTTTTTTTTTTTTTTTTTTTGTAGATCCTGGTTTTATTCAATTCGAAGAGCCAATTACTTTAGTTAAAGAAAGTGTTGGAAAAGCAGAAATCAAAGTTGCACGTATTAATGGTGCTGATGGACGAGTTACTGTTCATTATCGAACAAAAGATATTGATGCTACAGCAAGAAAAGATTATCAACGTAAGTCAAATGATTTTTTAACAAATCGAATAGATAATAATATGTCATAGAATAATTTATAATTTTTTTGTTCTTTTTGAATGAATTTATCATCTAAAAACTATTATAAACAATAAAAGACCGAACAATTAAAAGTACATCTTGAAGTTACGTTCGTATTAAGTTTTATTCTAATAGTATAAAAAAAAGAAGTTATAATATACTATTACATAGGAACACACAACATGACTTAAGGTAACTTAATAACATGCACCAATTCAATATAGCACAAATTCATTTAAAGAACAAAGCAGAAAAAAAGAAAAAAAACATATGCGCACTGTCAGAGTGAAATTTATGCTACATAAAACAGATGATACAATACACATAAATGTAATTGATAAAAGCTGTTTGTGTGTGTCTATAGAGTAGAATAGATCTTGTTGTATTACGATCCACACTTATCTTTCATATTCACCCACAAAAACACATCCAGTTCATTCACCTGATCATCCTTAATATCAGTATTACTACAGTAGAAGATTTGACTATTAATTCATCTATTGTACTATTGAGATGAACGTCTTCTTTAATATATATATATATGTTAATAACACTATCTACATGTTCAATAAATTTCAAAGTGAAGTCTGGTGTAACATCAATATGTATAAATGAAAATCAAACTTGTAATAGGATATGAAAAATCGATATACTTGAAATTATATAGCGAGTGTGTATCAATAGAAAGAGATAAAAATCTAAGATATACACTATAGATAGAGGACTAGTAGAAAAATCAAAAGAGAATATATCATTATAAAATGAAAATGAATACAAAAAAAAAAAAGAAAAGATCAAATTTTGAGACACACTTTTAATTGTTCGGATTTTAGTTAATTTTAACATGAGATATATTATATTTATTAATACGCTTTATTTAGCGATTAGATCGATTCTTAAAATAGATTATAATTGATAATATAAAATATCATTTCCTGATGTGTTAGAAACAATTTTCGAAGATTATTGAGATTACTTAGCGATCAAAATAGACTTAATAGAATATTTCTGAATGAATATATATATATATATATATATATTACATAATGAGTACCTCAGATCATACTAAATAAATTGATTATGGTCATAAAAAGCTACCAAATTGTTCGAAGTTAAAGTACAGATTTTTCATCTCGAAAATTGGAACTAATTTCAATCAATTGTCAATCGCTGTTTATTTTCATTACTAAAAATATCACAAAAGATTCCGAAGTATAAAAATCGAACTTCATAGTTCATTTTGTTCTTCTTTTTTTTTATCATTTCGATTATGCTAAATAATGAAGTCATATCTTTATTGAAGAAAATCAAGTAAAATAAAGTATTGTTCAATATCAATTATTGAATGAAAAATTTTAAAAAGATTCTTCGTTTATTCTTAGTATTGTTTTTTTTTACCAGTCAACCGATTGGTTAAGTCAATAGAAGTCGGCCAGCTGCCAGATCAAATCATATTAAAAGATCTGTTCTGGGTATTGAGCTATCGGAAAAATTTGAGAACAACATTCCAGTAACAGAATAAATATTTATACTCGAACTTGTCGATTTCTAGAAATTAAGAATCTCAACTGGTCGATTTAGTTCGGTTGAAAAAAAAAATATCAGAAATGCCGGACTAATAAATTAAGTGAACAATTGCAAACTACTAGAGTTATAAAATTAAATGCAATGTTTTATCCATGTATGAGAGCCACCGAAGATCGATTTGGTGATTATTGTACGATATGTCTGTGCTTTCAAAAATAGATGTTTGTTTTCTCGGAATTATAAGTTATCTTTCCGGAAGAGAAAATCTCGATAAAACACTAATTGTACACATATTCGAAAAAGCTGTTAGTACAGGATAAAAATATGCAGACACTGTTGTTATTCACAGGAAGATTGTATCTATTTCGGAATGTATTCTAAAATCAATTCATTATTATTTTCTTTTTATTTTAGCTGTTGACAGTGAATTAATATTTGAACATGGTGAAATATCAAAAGTTATAGCTATACCAATTGTAGATGATCTTGAAGCTGAAAAAGATGAAAGTTTTGCTGTTGAATTATATGATGCAACAGGTGGTGCAAATATAGGAAAAAATGCAAAAACAGTTGTAACAATTATAAATGATGATGGTATAGTTTATTTACAAAAAATTAAAAAAAAAAATAATAAATTACATTTTGCAAAATTGTTTGTTTTTTTTTTAGATTATAAAACAATGGCAAATAAAATGGCATCACTTGTTCAAGTTGATATGGATAAATTAAGTGTAACAAAAACAACATGGGGACAAAAATTTCGTGAAGCTATGAATGTTAATGGTGGTGATATTGAAACAGCAAAAGTTGGCCATTATATTGGTCATACATTAGCATTTTTTTGGAAAGTTCTATTTGCATTTGTACCACCAACATCAATAGCTGGTGGTTGGTTAACATTTTTTGTTTCACTTTTATTTATTGCTATACTTACGGCTATTGTTGGTGATGTTGCTGCTATATTTGGTTGTCTTGTTGGATTAAAAGATAGTATAACAGCTATATCATTTGTTGCACTTGGTACATCATTACCTGATACATTTGCATCAATGATTGCAGCAAAAAATTCAAAAACAGCTGATGATGCTATTGGAAATGTTACAGGTTCAAATAGTGTTAATGTATTTCTTGGTCTTGGTCTACCATGGCTTGTTGCTGCCATTTATTGGGAATCAAAAGTAAGAAAATTAAAAGATTTAATCATAGAAGAAAAACAAAATTATGTTTGTTTTATTTTTTCAAGAATCTTCCATTTACGGTTAAAGCAGGTGATTTATCATTCAGTGTACTTGTCTTTTCTGTTTGTTGTATTATTGGTATGGTTGTACTTACACTTCGTCGATTTTTGGGTGTTTTTGGCAAAGCAGAATTGGGTAAAAATAAAAGAAATTTTAGTTTTGTTATTTATTTAATTTTTCAGGTGGACCAACAATACCTAAATATATATGTTCAATATTTTTTGTGATTCTTTGGATTGGTTATTTAACATTATCAGGTCTTCAAGCATATGGACATATTAAATGGCAAAGTTAAACAAAAAAAATAAAAACTAAATTAGTGAAAAAAACGAACAAACAGACTTTTTCTTATATAGTTTTATTCATTTTTATTATGTTGCAAGTCTGTGATTATATATACGCAACAAAAGGGGAGAACAAAAGTGGCGAAAATTTTCTTTTCTTTGTTTTCTTTTTTTTTTTTCGTATGAAAAAAAAAAGTTTTACCAGTATTAATTCATTTATTATTTTATTTCGAAATAAATTAGTGAGTAGATGGAATATATTTAAGTAGCTAAATATTTTTTTTGTTTTTAGTCTTGTATAAAGTAAACTCAGGATTTTATGATGTTTTCTTCTCTACAAGATTCTTCTCTAATTCAATATTATCTTTTGTTTTTTTGTTTTATAACCAACAAAAACAAAAGATCAATTGATTCTTGTCAATTTGCGTGTATCTTTTCGTGCTGTTTTCAATTATTTCTTGTACTAATTTCACACTGCTGGTGTTTAATAATATACTGTAGTTGAACTATTTTTTTTTTCTTTTTTTTTCGCAAATAAATAACATGTGGGAATGCTAATTCAATTGACAAAGTTTTCATTTATTTCTTAACACATTGATGGAGATTGATAAGCTGTTGACCAATATATATATATTTTTCATGATAATCTTAATTTCGATCGAATATAGAAGGACAAAATATCGATGAATAAAAATCTAGAGCATGGAAAAAGATAAGATCAACATGTTCACACCTACATCCATCATGTACTAATGAAATTTTCACGGATACTTTTTCCGAATGCATACTTTTCAACAATTCTAGCTTGTAATTTTTCTTTTTGATTGGACTAATGTTTGATTGAATTTTCTTTTTCTTTTTATGATAAAAGACAATAACAACAAATATCTAATCTTATTAGAGCTGTCTAACCGCGACCTAGAAAAGTACAAAGTGGTTTCTTTTTTTAAGCTTGCCTGATGACAAAGTCCATAGGAGATAAACTTATTAAGAATTCGATTATACTCACGAGTGAATCACTTGAATTGATACGTGTCGTTTGAATTTCTATCATGATTACAAGAAAGACTTGGGAAAGACTAGAAAAAGTCTAAAAGAGTTTGTCTTTAAAGTTAAATTAGGATTGTTTTACTGAATTTTCAATTCAACTTTAGATATATATATATCAAAAAGCAGAATTTTGTTCATAGGCCAAAACGAATGTTTCTTTATCAAGATATTGAATTTTCAAGTAAACTCAATTTTTGTACGATGCCTGTAACAAACGATTGTCTTTTCTAATGAGCAAAATTTCACGTCAAAATTTTGTTTTGGTATATACAACCGTGTTGAAAATTCAATAAAACGATCCTAACTCAGCTTCAAAGACCTATGAAAACAAACCCTTTTAGGCTTTGTTCTAGTCTTACCCAGACCTTCTTGTGAGCTCAAATGATAGGTATCAGTTCAAGTAGTTCGCTCATGAGTATAACAGAATTCTTAATAAATTTTTTCTGCTATTATTTTATCACAAAAAAAAAAAA
>CAJNOL010002388.1:0-12072 GCA_905250125.1 Rotaria sordida | reverse complement strand
TTGAGAGTGTATTGAGGTATCCCCTTAATTTAGCATAAAATTTGTTATTATTTGAAATCACAGCGTTACTCTCCGTAGAAAAATATTTTTACACATCCAATATAATTTAAATAGAATGAGTTAATTAATTTTTAGAAAGAGAATTTAATTAAATATAAAATATTTACAATATTGTTTCATAAAATATCTTAATACATGCTTTTAATTTTAATTTTTTTTAATTTCATTTAATATGTTAGTAGAATAAACATGAGAATAAAATAAAATATTTTAATATAATGATGATTAGTTAAATATAAATATAAATTAGTTGAAATTAATAAATATATTGATTCTGTCAATATTATCAATGATTATAATTTTTAATTGAACTATTGTATATTTTATTTTTTTTTCTATTCATCTGATTTGTTTGAATAATCTTACGCAGATTCTTCATCTAAATCAGTTGCGTCTCTACCACTGTTGTCAGGTGAATCTACATCATCATTATGATTCAAAAATCTAAGTGCTTGATTATCTCCTTCAGATGAAAAAGACCTGTCGTTGTCGAGCTGTTCACGGTCATCAACATTATTTTCAGTATCAGCAACTTCATCGTCTAAATAACGTTCATCTTGTTGAAATACATTATCATCATCATCTAAGTCGGTTAATGTATCGCGTTTTTTTCGGAGAACCAAATGTGGAAATTGTTGTATGTTTTGTATAGCAGCATCATGTACATTTCTGCGTAATGCTCGAGCATCAATTTTATTATTAATAATAAAACAAATAAAGATCAA
Source organism: Rotaria sordida (assembly GCA_905250125.1). NCBI lineage: Eukaryota > Metazoa > Rotifera > Eurotatoria > Philodinida > Philodinidae > Rotaria > Rotaria sordida. Next base: position 11,287 of record CAJNOL010002388.1, on the reverse strand, counting down.
TAGACAAGCAAATGTAATATTAATCAAGTTAAATTGAAACTGCATGTTGAATGTAAACGATAAAAATTATAATGAAAAATACGTTTGCAAGTACTTTTTTTTTTCTTCTGTTCTGCTTGAATACCTTTACTTTTTATACCTATACCGTCAATGTAAATTTTTTTGTATCTATGTCCTACACATTCTCGACATGTGTTTGGGTTTTTTATTTCATCATTGACAGGTGAATGATTATTCACTAAATGAATAATTATATACTTGCGTAGAAGGAATACGATATAATGACTTGATGTTAGGTATGCAATCAGAACGAACTTTTGAGCCATTACTCGAGCATATTTTTGTTATTATAATGACAAAAAATGAATGCTTTTCTTTTTCGTACGGTTGACATTTTTTCGCCCGCGTAAATATATAACAAAAGCAAACTATTATACAACTCACCTACGAATAATTTCCAATGTGTAAAAATTTGTTTTATCTCATTCAAGAGATACAATATGTAAATATTCGATTTTCACTTCATGAAATTTTTAGATGTTTTTTTTTTCGAGGATTTCTCGGAAAGCTCATAGTATAAGAGATATTGAAGATATACCGTTACATATTGGGTATATACCAGGAATGATATTTTGATGCGTGGGTGTCCGATATAATCAGACTGATACATACAAATGATATCACAAACACGATCAGATATACGAGATAAATCGATGCCTTCTGTTTTTATTTCCGTGACATCTGCAGCTGATGCGATATTCTATATGTGTGTTAGGAGTCCTGTATCGACTTTCAATAGAGTCGGAGTGATCATGAAGATTTTTTTCGGAGTCAATGTCGGAGTTACATCATTAAAACAGTCAAGTATTTTTACATTTCTATAACAACGTGTTTATACTTCATATACTAAGTAATGAATAAATATACACGAATTAGATTTATAAATAAATTTCAAGGAAAAGGAATCAGAGGGAAATTTTTATTAACAAATAGCACAGAAAAATATACAGTGACTTCAAAAATGGTTTATATAGATTTAATTTCAATTTTTTTCTGTAATGGTAATTTGCATAAAGAATTAAAATAGTAACTTGAATAGAGATAATTATTTACAACAAGGGTTTGTTGAAAATAAATTTTTCAAAGAATTCTCAAAATTCAAGATCTCTATAAAACTTCAAATCTAGATTTTCAGTATCAAGAACCTGAAAAAAGATTTCTTTTGATTATACAGAACAATAAAGCAACGTCTCTTCTATGACATTTTTTGACGGAATCTACAATTTTTTCTTTAGGAAATGGTGAAAAAACCTATTTTTGGACGTTGATGACAATGGAGAATTTTTGAACTTATCTTCAAACTTATATAATTCAGTCAAAAATTCTCATGAAGAGCTCAGAGATGTGTGATTTTGTAGAGAATTTCTCTATCATTCTGTGTAACCAAAAGAAGTTTTTATTTTCGAGTTCTGGACACTGAAAAACTAATTTGGGAATTTTCTAGAGATCTTGCATTTGCAGAATAATTATTATAAAGATTTTATTTATCTCAAATACTAGTTGGAAATAATTTTTCTCTATTCAGGTATATGATTAATTTTGAAAGTCACTGCATACGTCAGTCAAAAAGAAAATTTCAGATTCGTACAGCAATAGACAATTAGACCAATCAATGGGAAAGTTATTTTCATTTATACAAAAATGGTTCAGCCTACAGAATTTCTTCTTAAGATGAACAAGTAATATGATTCATATCTTCTTAAGTCTTTTTGACTTCTGATTAAAAAAAAAAGGTAGAAATGATTAAACGATTTGTCTCTAATGTGAATCATCTGATGTAAGAGATGTTGTTTTTTTTTAAAAGTATCACTACTCAAAATGGGACAATTTCCTGCTTTCGGGAGATATTATCTAGCCCTCTTCGATATACATATATTCTATATTACGTTTCGTTTTACTTTGTTAGTTCCTCCAAATGTAAGCAGTATTAGAGCATTTTGTCTGCTTGTGCTCCACTGTTTAAATTAACCTTTGTTTTGTTGTTTCTAATACGTATAAGCAGCTGTTTGCCACAAGTCATGATGGCACGGAAAAATAACAAGTTAGAAAACTTCATTATCGTGCTAACCTTCAAGCTAGTTTATCACTCTCATTCTCGGTGGTTCTATCATGATTTCAAGCAACTAATAATACTATTTTAAAGTGAACAATATTTGATTGTGAGTGCATTATCAAAACGAAGAATTATTTCTTCAGTCAATATTATAACTTTGACTTGTTGTTAAATGAAATTGAAGAATTATTTTATTTTGTATAATTTCTCTGCATACCAATACAATTTCGTAGATCAGAAGGAAATGAAATATATGTATTAAAATATCTCTGTTGTATTAATTCAAGTGGAAATCGATCAGAATCGAATTTTCTCTATACAGGAAAATGTTGTAGATCATGATGAATTTCATAATTTAAAAATTGTAAACTGTTGTACTTTTAACAAATGTTCTGTTATGTAAACAGATAACGATAGGAAAGGAAGCAATTTAAATAGAACTCAACCATATTGAAAAAAATGAAATGATATATATCGTATCATAAATAAAGCAAAATTAAGAGCAATTGAAGTTGTATCAGGATTAGAGATGTGCGGAACCAAATTTGTTTTAGTCCCGATCTCGGTCTCAGCAACTTCACTTTTCCGTGGTTCCGACATCGAGACTAAAATTAATTCCGTATATCTCTAATCATAATCCTAAAAGTTATACAAGTTATAATGGAAGAAGATTTGTGAAAAACTTTCTTCAAACACATATGTGTCAACTTCTTCTTCTACGCTTTCAATTAACAATTGTACATCATTTATTTTTTGCAATAAATGTATCGAGTGATATCATTCGAGGTCGACAATTAATTAAAAAAGAATTAGCAATAACGGGGTGTGCAATTTACTTACCACGGAACTACTTTCCGTTGATTATTTTCAGTGTTAATTCGATTTGTTTTTTCACAAAAAATTATGATTTCTAACGCTGAGAATTTACTTTCCATTGATTAGTTTGACGCAATGAAATGAGTAGATCAGCCATATGACTGATCTACTCATTTCGTTTCCTCAAACTAATCAATGGAAAGTAAATTCTCAGCGTTAGAAATCATAATATTTTGTGAAAAAAAACCAATTAACGCGGAAAATAATCAACGGAAAGTAATTCCGCGGAAAGTAAATCGTGTAACCCACGAGATAGATAGAAAAAAACCAATTAAATTTTGTTATAGGAAAAGAAACAAGTATAATATGTCTACAAGGATTTTTTTTGTAAAAGGAAACGTATCGAATATAATACAAATCTATTCTAATCGTGACTCTTGTGATAAATAAATATGTTATATAATCAATCGTTAATTTGACTACTTTTGGCACTGTATTTGAATACTACGTGTCTAATCTAAAGAAAATACTTAGAGCATTGCTGATTCTATACTTAATAAGATAGGCTGATATCAGATGATATGATATTTTTCGAAATTAGTCAGGAGATTTACGAATTTCTTATTTTTAATTTGTCGATTATAGCTCATTCTTAGAGAATAACACCAAGTTCATTTCAATATTTTTGATAAAAACTTAAATAATGTTTAATAATAAAAGTTGTTTTTTTTTTAAAATTAAGATAATATCCTTTTAAAACTCAACCATCTATTGAGAAGATATGATTAAATACTAAACTATAATTAGTTTTTATTTTTTAATTAACTTATGTATAGATTCACAGAGATATAAATTCGACAATATAATTATCAAAATCCTGATAAAATAAATTCTAATCATAACAAATGCAAAATACATGCCCTTTTTCTTTTTCTAATTATTGCAAACAGAATAGTACAGAATGTACTGTGTACATATCAAATCTCTTCATGTTTTATCATTCATCAAAACAGTATTTGTCTGGCAAGGTTCTTTTGTTCTTTTGCGTTCGTTCTTTTTATCTTACATTTACATAGGGCTTCTTTTTTTCGTTTCTTTCTTGAGCAAGCAAAAAAAACAGTGACCATATTGTACTATTTGTGTTTGCATCAGGCTATTGGATCACATCTTACATATTTATTCTATATTGTTCGATTACGTGTAAATCAAATCCATCAGTGTTATGACCTTCATTGGTAAGTTTAATATAGATTTCTTTTTTTCAAATATAATTATGATGTTTTTTTTTTTTTGTTTAATTAATAGATTATCACGTATAATGGATTTTACTGAAGTTATAGATAATGCAAAAAGATTTGCTGGAAAAAAACAAGATGGAGACAACTATGATGATCTTTTTGTAGATCGTCTTCATAATCGATATACTGTTGCTGTATTAATCTGTTTTTTCATTGCTATTTCAACATATCAATATGTTGGTAAGATATACAAAAAGAAAAAAAGGAAAAAATAATAATCATATATATATATATGATAACAGGTACTCCATTAAAATGTTGGGTTCCAGCACAGTTTACTGACAATTATGAAGATTATACAGATCTATTATGTTTTATTCAAAATACATATCATGTAGCAGAAAGTCAAATAATTCCTCAAGATTTTAATTTACGACGTGAACGAACATTAAAATATTATCAATGGATTCATTTTGTTCTTTTACTTCAAGCATTATTTTTTAGTTTACCACGTATTATATGGCAATCATTTAATGATAAAATAGGTTTATCAATTGGAAATCTTGTTAATGTATCAAATAGATATGAATCATTTGATAATGATGAAGATCAAAATAGAGGTATGTTTCAAATTACATAGTTATTAATATATATATATATATAATCTATTTTTCTATTGATTTTATCAGCTATAAAATATATTTCTGATTGTCTTCAACGATATGAAGAATATGTAAATCTTCCTAATCGTAAAAGTTTATCACGTTTTCAACATATTAATCGTCAATGTTATTTATTTTGTCAAGGTCGTACAGGTTCATTTTTAGCTTGTTTTTATATATTTATTAAAATTCTTTATATATGTAATTTAATTTTTCAAATATTATTTCTTCAATATTTTCTTAGTTATCATAATATTAATTATATGGAATATGGTTTTAATGTATTTAAAAAATTATTTTTTGATTTTTCATTACCAGAAAGTAAATTATTTCCACGTATAACATTATGTGATTTTCAAATACGTGAATTAGGTGAACGTCATAAATATACAGTTGAATGTATACTTGTAATAAATATATTTATTGAAAAAATGTATTTTATATTATGGATATGGTTTGGAATATTATTAATAATAACAATAATTGATATAATTTATCTTATATATAGAATATTTTTTCGTCATTCACGTAATATATTTCTTATTGAAAATTTAGATTTAATTCTTTCAAATCGTATAACAAAAGAAAAACAATTTCAATATTTTCGTCGATATTTTCCTATTGATAATTTATTTACATTATGGATTATATCGGCTAATTCAAATTCATTAATTATTGGAGAAATTCTTAATGAATTATTTCAAAGAAAATTACGTAATGGTTCAGATGTTTAATTTTAAAAAAAAAGAAGCAAAATTTAAAGAATTAGTTTGTTTGTTTTTCCTTGTTTGTTTATTCGATAAATTAAATATACAATTTAGAAGAATAATGTTTGAAGATATTCTTCGAATTCGTCTTCTCTAAATAAAATAAAATAAAATAAACAAAAATAAAATAATCAAAATATTAACCTTGTTGTTTCGCGTGTTTCTGCTAATGGTTTTGACCATATTTGACCATCATCTGGTAGTGTTGTTTGATCATCATCATTATCAAGACGACTCTTTTTTTGTACAGATGATGATGATTCAGTAATTTCTGTTACTTCAGAATCTGTTTCTTTTACTTTAGGTACAACTTCTTTCACTCTAAAAAAGAAATCTTTTTGATTGTACGAACACAAAAAAAAACAAATTCTAATTTTTAAATTTTACTTATGACCAAAATGAAGTTTTTTTGTACATGATGGACATAATCCTTGAACAAAAAAAAAACAAAGATTTTAATTAAAATTCTTTTGCTTCTTTTGCTTACTTAATTTAACTAAGGCTTCTCGTTTTTTTCCATGTTCAACATAACCAAATAGAACTTCCCAACTTCGTAAATTCTCCTTTTCATCACATCGTTTTTCACCACATATAAATTGACCTAAAGTAACAAAAAACTTTGATAAAATGTTTTGCATACATGAAACAAAAGATTATTATTTTTTTTTCTTTAGATATAAAATTTATCTAAGGATATAATTTCATAATTCATTTACGATACTTAAATTAAAAAATCTAATAAAACAATCATAATTTTGATAATATAAAATCTCTTTGCAAGTTCATTGAATCGGATTAGAAAAAAGAGCGTGTAAACACCGAAGATCTTTTCTCTTATTAGATTAATAGCTATTCAAATATAATTCTTTGATATAAACATAAGAACATTGATTAATTATTATTATTGTTAGAGGTGTTTCGAGTAGAAAGCCATGGGTCTAAGTTTTTAGGGATCCAAATCCGGAAGAACTCGCAGCTCCTGAGATGCCAGCATTGATGGAGGATCAGCAATGACTTAGGATGTCAATTAGAAGATTTTTGCTAAAGTTAACCGGATTTGTGGAAAATAATAAAACGCTGGAACTTCGAAGTATCTTTCAAGATTGAAGTCACACTTCGTGATTACAGTCACCAAAAAAAAAAAAAATTTTGAAGTCGTACATAAATCTATGATATTACCTTTTCCATTTACAACTTCTCGGTCAATACGCCAACGCATTGCAATTTTTTTTTCTTGCCAATGACTAAGATCACATATACAATATTCTTTAAATAATTTATCATAATATTTTTTAGCTAAACGTTTTTCCCTAAGAAAAAAAGAAAAATATATTCATTATAAAATGAAAAATATAATTACCATGTTTCATCTGGTTCATCTTCTTCTTCATCCCATAAAAATCTATGTTCACTTCGAATAATATCTAAATCAGTTTTATCATTTGAACTAAGAATTTACAAAAAAATGTTTTCAATAATAAACACATTAGAGAAATAAAAATAAGAATCTAAACTCACTTACGTATCACGTTTAAAAATAGTATCAAAAGATTTTTCTTTTGAATAATAACGAACATAATCATTTATTAATCGTTTATGTCGTTCATATGCATTCATTGCCATAAATTGTGAACGAAATCGTTCTCTAAAAAACAAAAAAAAAAAATTTTATGATAAATAAATTATTAAAATCTACCTATTAGCATTTTGTATTCGATCATCTTTACGTGCAAGACCAGTTGTTTGATGAAAAGTTATTTTTTCACAAAGATCATTACGTTTTCGTCTAAAATGTATGAATATTTACACGTAAGATTTTAATAATAATTATTCTTTACTTTTTTTCATCTTTTTCATTATTATCAAATTCAGAATTGAGATCCGATACTTCATCAATCTATAAATAAATTAATTTCACAAAAAGAAAAAGAATATTACAATAGACTAGTTAACATACATTAGCTAAATCGGCAATTCGTGCCATAAGTTTTTATTTTAAATATCTTAAAAGAAAAATAAGAAATATATTCGATTTATTTTTTTTTTCCTCTTTTCTATATTAATAAAAAAGAAAAATTATTTATTGTTGAAATATAAAAGATTTAATATGATAATAAAAGTTCATTTGTGTAATATTATTGACTATTGTATTTCTGAAAAGAAAATGAATGAAAAATGAAATCAGAAATAGTAATAATTCATATTCACAAGAGAACTTCTTCAGATGTCACATCGCTTTTCAATCGAGAAGATGTTTATTTGATGAATAATAGAAAAGTCTCGAATAGTTTATTTTTCCGAATCTTCATTTTCGAGATATCGAAATTATACTGAGTTTTTCAATAAAAAACTTCGGTCAGGTAAAAAATTGACTCTCGATTTCAAATTTTGCAGGAACAAAGTTCTCAATGAGATTAGTTCTTCATTGCATAAGTTTTAACTTTTCTAATCTCTCCTATCCGGAGATACTAAAAAAGTTAAAAGTTGCACAATCAACTAGTCCTATTAAGAACTTTGTTCATGCAAAGTTCAAAGTCGAAAGTTAATTTTTTACCTGATCAAAGCTTTTTGCTGAAAAACTCAGTAAAATTTCGATATCCCAAGGAGAAAAGCCTGAAAAACCAAACCATTCTAGACTTTTCTATAATTTATCAAATGAATATCGTCTCAGTCGCAAAGTAATTTTAACATCTGAAAAGGTTTCCTTCTCGATGCTTTATCCAGTGTTAGACTCCAGAAGAGGGTATCACTCCGAAGATCAGATTTATTTTTCTCATAGTTGGTGCTTGTTGAATTACATTCAATTAAATTTTACTATGATTAATAATTTATTTATGAACGGTTCAGAAGATATTCTACTAAAAAAAATGAGATTCTTTATTCTATTAATATAATTATTAATCTTTAATTTCAATATGTTTATTGAAATGCATCGATTAAATCGTCAAAATTTTTATTGTGTTTGAAGTTCTTTCTTTCTCACTGCTGAAACGTTCATTTGATATAGACAGCTGTCAAAAATCAATTGATTTCTTTTTAGAAAGCAATATATAGATATATATTTGTATTATTCTGACATCGATTGATACTTAGAAAAACTTCACTTTTCCTACCGGAAATTTTCAGATCTTTCTTTTTTTTACGCTATATATGTTTCGAAGAATCCCCTCTATTTATTAGACATACCTCAAATTAATCTATAAATATAAAGTTGAAAAAACATCAAACTTTACATATTATTTCGCTGGTTTTTCGACCATAGTATATATGATCGAGCTGAATACTCTGGTTAAAAGAAAAGATGGATCCTTGAAGGTACGCACAGCACTTTGATGTTTTTATTCGAATCGACGGTAAGAAAAAGAAACCAAGAAAAGGAGACAACCTAAGCAGTGTCTAATATCTGGAAAAAAAAAGTAGCAGCTCTATCAGACATATTGTAGCTGAGCGATTAGGGTGGAGAAGAGGACTTTTACTCCTTGCGAGTGTGATATCTCATGGAGAAAAGCATTTGAGAATTTCGAGACAATAAAAACTTTTGCTTTGTTCATCAAGATTTATATATATTGAAATTTTTCTGATCAGCCATTCTCCAGAAGTACAAGAATGAAGCAGAAGTCTCTTAAGTTTATTTTTAACCATATTTTTACGTACGTTTTACGCAGAAAATCTTTTTTTCTCTCTCGTTCATTATTCGAGTGTCAAAAGAGGTAAACGGTTGAATTATGTTGTTCATTTCCCTGGAAGTTATAGTATTACAATCTTATGTGATGCAATTGCGTGCTACTTCGATTATTCTTCCTTTTCTACATTTTTCTTTTCTTTCAAAGCAAACCTTTTACTTTTAGACATGAAAATAAACATGCTCTTATTTATAGATCTTGATTAGTAAAAAAAATGAATGAATGAATGAATGAATGAATGAATGACGTATTTTATATACATACATTGCATTCAAAAAAAGCAATTTAAATAACTTAATTCTACTTCATTAAAATAAAATTTACGACATTAATTAATTCATATGTTACCACATACAACAACAAGAATAGATAATTCTAATGTAAATTTTCAAAGATATACATCAACAATGTCAAATACTACAATTGGACGATGTTATTTTCTTCTTATTCATTTATTTTTCTATATGATTATTCTTATTATTATCTATATTCAACTTGAACATTTTAATACTAAACAAGACGAAATACTTGCTGTTTTAAATTCATATCATAATCAAACTTTATATCATGAATCTCATAGTCAATCATTTAATTATAAATAGTATGTATCAATACATTTTCTTTATCTTATCATGATTTTTGGATTTTATTTTATTCTTCTTTGCTCTTTTTTTTTCCTAGTAATAATATCGATTGTTCTTGTCACACATTTATTCAACCAAAACAAAATCAAACTACACATTGTTTAGAATTACATGTTGGATTAAATGAAACAATATCGAATTTTTTTTGTCCAATATTACATAATAATCATACATATTATGAATGGTTTTTAATTCAAAATCGACAAACAAATCATATAAATTTTAATCGAACATGGGTTGAATATCGTCGAGGTTTTGGTAATATTTTAAATCAAATAGATTTTTGGATTGGTAATGAAAATCTTTATTGGTTAACAAATAATTATCATTGTCGTCTTAAAATTGAATTAACTGATTGGCATAATGAAACTCGTATAGCAATGTATGAATCATTTCGTATTTCAAATCATAAAGATGATTATCGAATACAAATTCGTGAATATATTGGAAATATGGAACCATATAATCAAATTGATAGTAAGTTATTTAATTAATTAAAATAAAGATTTTCATAGAATTTTATAACAAAATAAAATTATCAACAATTTAAGTTTGTTTTATACAGCAAAAAAAATATACAGATATACATAGAAATAACAACTATTATATAGTTGCAGTTCGTAAAAAAAAAACATTACTAAGATTCCATGATTATGGAACTGTGGGTCCACGTTTTTGTGAACCCGAGCGAGTCTAAACTGGAGATGTTTGCCATCAGTACTTGATATCCTTCGTGTACATGAACAAATGAAGGATCAAGGTTTCAGCTGTTTATTCGCTACTCTCAGAAAAAACTCAATATACAGCTATATCTTGTTGCTATATTTCTCATCTGACGAGTAGCGGGCCCAACAAAAAATAAAAGGTTGGACCCGGACCCGCAGCTTCCTACTCGTGGTTAATTTAAATAGGAGATTGTCTATATATTAATATTTAAAAATAGAAAAGTGTCATGTCTTTTGATGTGCTTGTATCCTGAAATAAGAACATCGAATCTACCGGTGTCTATGAACGATATAAAAGACACGGTTTTACTATAGACATGTCTTAAGATAAGAACTACGAAAAGATCTAAAACTTTCGCGATAAACTATTCTGTTTAAAGAGATATCTCTATGGAAAATTCGAAGTCGAAATTCATTTTTTTCCAGTGTTCCTGAGGGAGTCAATGGGATGATGCGAAAAAACCACCAGATCTAGACAGCAATAAGATAATAACATGAACTTCTTTCAGGGTATTCATAGCTCAAGGCGCACATTGTCTCGACTTAAAAATAATTCTCATAAGTTCGATGCATAAAAATATTCTTTTTTTTTTTTTTTTTTCTTAAACAGGTTTTTTTCGTTGGCATTATAATGCTCCA
>CAJNOL010002387.1:19769-39762 GCA_905250125.1 Rotaria sordida | reverse complement strand
TTTCATTTAATGTCACAATGATACTAAAACTAAAAAGAAAAACTACAGACAGAAAAAGAAAATACAGCTGACCATTTAACATGAATGAATGAACAAACACTTAATAGTTTAACAAACACTTTCTTTCAATATCTCTGATTTTTTCGAATGCTGTTTTAACGTAAATGGTCGGTTTGGTATAACAACAATTCTTCATTTTTCATATAAGATTTCTTTTCTAACAAGAAGATTAAAAATAATTGGAAAAAATTCAGATAAAATTCAACATATATTTATAAATGCTAGAGTTTTTTAGTAATTGATGATATCGTCTTTCAATATTCACTAGATGCGATAAAGATATGATAAAAATGAAGGATGACGTACAAGAACGAAAGAGGAAGAATAATTCGCATGTAGCTGAGTGGCTAAGAGCGTATATAACACGACGCTAGTTCGAATCCAGTGCGAAGAGAGAACTTTTTCGTTCTCTTTGGTGTTTTTGCATTGATTTTTGTAAAAAAAATTTCTGCTTGGAGTCAGAGGTATCCTCTCGAGATTTCAACGGAGACGGAGGTAACTGATCGCGCTGCTTACGAATCTGCTATTTTTTTCTTCCAAACATTCTTGCTTCAAAACCGCTCCACAGTGATATGATTATATCTTGGGTAGATTTTGTATTAACTTTTTCTCTAACACTTGTACCTTAACAAAATGGATTGCTTTTCAAGAAATGATAAGTATCTTAGGCGTTCGGTTTTGTTTCTTTGGCTGAGAAAGACTTCGTCATAGTTACAGGAAAATATTCGAATGTTGTTATTTGATACAGAACACTGATCGCTCGGCTCATTTTAATCATGATTTGATCCGAGATAAAGTAATCTATTGGAGAACCACCTTAGGCCAATATTTATCATCTAGTGAGGACAAAAGGAGATCTGCTGAAGTTAGTATAGATTGTTCTGTATTTGTGGAAATAGCCACGAATATTAATTCTTTATACACCCAGATTTACATTACTATTACCATAATATGCAAAGAATAAATTGAATAGCAATCCAGTCGCATTAATATCGTTATTCTAGTCGCTATAATTTTATAAATCATAAAAATTGACACCCCGAATAAACGAAAAAAACAATTACTTTAGTATTTTGTAATGCTGATTACTATGAGGCAACGACACTGAGTGAAGAAAAACCTTATCAATGATTTGTGACTTTCATCATAATGAATCTATTTATTTAAATTTTCGTATTACTATTATTAAATCATAGCTGATTTATTAATTCTAAGTATTAACAATTATCTAGATTTGAATATTCCATAAAGATATCAACTAAGATAGCATAAATCGAATAAGTGATTACAGGTAAAGGAAGACCAGGTATAGCCTTTTCTACATTCCAAAAGGCTGCGATTCGAATCGTTGCCATATATCCAACTTGTACACTAATTATACCACCGATTGCCACACAAATTTTAGCAGTCATAGGCAATATTGATGGCAATACAAATAATAGCATGAGGTTGTAATAAAAGAAATCGCCAAGACCAAGTATTGGAATATGCTTATCCTCATCCATTATACCATCTATTGGATCGTCGACATAATAGAATCTAGGTTCAAGAATTAACCTATTGAATAATGGAGATTCTGATGATACCACTAACGATAAATTATGCAGATGGCCATGTGGATGTAGACAGTCAATGCTACAATAAAACAAGAATAACCAAATGATTATGAAGAGAAAGTTCATGGAATTCTCGAATAGCAATTCTCAGTCTTTTTATTGGCTCTATAATAAAGATCAATATGGAAACGTTTATTACTGAATTCATTCTTGAGTATGAATAGAGATGTGTAGATCAAATATCCTAACTTGATGTCTGGTTGATAATCTAAATAGAGTCGTTTTTTCTGATTAGTGTCTAACTCGTCCTTATAAAGGTAACATGAACTTCTGGTTTGTGCCTAGCCTCGTTAGTTTCTCTCATACGGTTCAAAATCATTCTTCTATCTTTCCTTTCACATTTTATTTCTAAGTAGATGATCATGCATTCTTTAAAAAATTCAGTTTTACAGCAATTACTTTACTTTGTTCACTTTCTTTTATCTATACGAATTGCTATTAATTTTAGAAATCTGTAAAAATTATCTTATATTTTAATGCGTCCGGAAATGACAAAGATGTATCCATGACAGTTGATTGAGTACTAAATAGTGACTGTATAATAACAAATACTATTTAATATATCTTATGACTTATTTAATTATTAGAACCGTTTAGCATGTCGTTAAAATTAGTCAACTAAGGGAACAAGTGAGAAGAAATCAAGTATACTGTTCAAACATGAACAAAGAGGGATGAAATAGATAATAAAAAATGAATCTGATTATTCAACGTTATGTCTCTCCTGGAGATGAATAAAGTTTGCTCTTTCTCGAATTGAAGTCACCAATTTCGGTTCCAATTTTGATGAGCAATGGTTCGTTCTTAATCGCTCATCACTAATCGGAAAGTTATTATTCGATTTTCATAAACCATATCTGCTGTAATGTATTTTATCCTCAAAATACCATTAATTATGTTGTCAGCATCAAACTAAATTCTTTCTGTTCTTATCAAGAGTGAAATTCCTTTGGCAGTTAATGTTCAATATACAATTAACTGTCTATTTCTGGAACTGATATAAGGTATCAAAAAGTTTTACCATATTATTACAAGTTATAACTTATTTTTATTACCAGTCTTTAATAGCAAGAAACCACAGAAGACCAAATTTGTAACGAATTGGAAGATAACGAAGTACCGTATCATAGGTAGCGTATGAAATAAATGCTACAAATGTACATAATGATGCTTGATGAAGAGTGAATGAAAACCACGAGAGTTCCTCAGAATGCCATTTGTAGATTAAAAATATAAACTGCCAGATAAGGAAGAAACCAGTAAACACATCTATTTGACACTGGAAACTGCAAGCATTGCAGAAACGAGTCACAAACCAAACAGCGATCAATGTGAATACAATCGGTTTTACATTTTTTTTCACTGATTCAACTTGATATCTTGTCGGTACGTCTTTCAAAGACACAAAAAGAGAAAATATAATTACGTTTATGTATCTGATGTTATCCCAGTAATACTTGCATGTATCATTCACTAGAAATAAAAATGTAAATGATAGAATTCATTTTTCTAATAGACATACTTTGCCAATTGTCTAAGAGACAAAAGATAAACAAAAGATAATCACGTAAAGTGTCAATAAAAATATCTTGGAACAAGCTATTGTTTACTCTTGTTTCTGCCAAACCATAGTAAAACACTAATGTTATTATCATGCTCACAGTAGTAGCTGTCATCAAATGTGTATGAAAATCCATTACTTGCACGTTTGTAGTAGCCAAAAGTTCAGTCGACAAATGCTAGTAACCGTGTGTGTTAGAGTGAAGTGTTTGTGAATAAAATTAATATGGACGATCTCTTTTATATAGTTGAGAAGTCAGCTTTTTTTATTTGAGACATTTATATAGAGAAAGAAAGATAAGCGGTCATGCAGCAATAAAGAAACAAAATATAATGAACATACTCTTGCGATGGGTCACATTGATTGCACATAAACAATCTGTTGTTATTGGAAGAATAAGGGGTCAAACAGATTGAAAAAAATAAAAGTGAATTAAGGAATGTGATTGATGTTTCGACGTGGCAACACCAATCACATTCCTCAATTCACTTTTAATTTGTCTAGTCTGTTTGGCCCCTAAAACAGTTTCGATTGGCAAAAAATAATAAAAGTTAAAAAAAATATTTTTTTTCATATCATGATATATTTAAAAAAAGCAGTGTCAATTGATTCTTCATTATCGAAAGCATTAGTAATGATAGTTTGAAAAATATTTTGGACAAGGTAAAATTGACAAAAACTCGATCAAATACCGTTAGTATTTTTCTTATAACTTTTGACCAAATCGAGATAATAATTTCGGCCTTTTGCAGATTTGTCGAGCTTGAGCTGGCGGTTCTAGTCCACTCCTCAAAGTTTAAAATTGATCCTATCTTCATAGAGTAACAGGCTACTCTTTCAAGGGAACCATGGATCACTAGTTATTAATGTAATGAATCTCAACAATTTTATATGAATAGATGCGCCGGATATGCCTCTTACCAACAGTGAAAACCGCACCTTTCTATCTTGTGCCTATCAAAAGTTATTCAAAAAATACCCACCCGACTTCTTTTTTGGAATGGGCATTAGATACAAATAGGGTCGAAAACTATGCTCAAAATTGGCTGCAAAATTGATGGACTGCGATAATTTGTCAATTATTAGTACTGTTGGACAATTCAAAAAAATATAATTCGCATCAGAGTTTGTAGAGTAAATTTTCCTCTATCGATTAGTATAAAATACTTATAGTTTTGGTCACCTTTTCGAGTTAAAAACATCTCTGAAAAAAAATGTCAAAAATTGCTAATTTTAATACATCATTGCAAAATCTAAAAACCTCAGGTCTCGGAAGTCATCCAAGACTTGATCAGAAAAATCTAAAACTTTGGATTTATGGATAACTTTTTGCGCTCTCTTCAACTAGATGTGCAATTTCAAAAAGTAAATTTTTTCGGCACCCTGCTTGGGTGGTCGTTTGATGGATTGTTTCTTAGTTTTTAACAGATAAAAAATAAATAGAAACAACGACTGGTTACTACAAATTGTGAATAATATTGAGTAAAAATTTTCCATTCAATTAGCATACCCATCTTCACTTATTTGATAAAATCTACATCCTATTTGTAGTCAATGATCATACATCATATTGTATGATGGATAGAATAAAACTATATCAAATTCTAATGTTCTATTCTTTTACTAGGTTTTGTTAATGAACTGTCTTGTTTTAGTTAGACAATATTGATAAAGTTAATATTTAGTCATGTGAAATGATTTCGAACATAATTTGATATCGAAATAAGATTCATAGAAACCTTTGAAGAATCACAAATAACTTTTTATACATCTATTCATCACCATAAATATTCAAAATGAATAATCATGCTTTTTTGAATAATAAATTAAATATAAATAAAACTATTTCATTCGATTACTTTCGCCTGTTTACTTTAAATTAAACAATCATAATTTTTTTTTTCTTTTATACAAATGAAAGTCCTTAATAGACGATGCAAAGAACATTTGAGTATAAGAAAAGTAATATGTGTTTGATTGATGACAAAGAGTACTATGGTTTTAGATTTTAGTCGATCACTTATGAAGAAAAACTTCTTTGTACAATTGAATCAATTCTCGTTCTTTTCTATGAGATCTATTAATTCATGATTCTTGCATAATGAGCATTCATTATAGACTATTTCCATTTCGTTGCTCTAGTAAATTTCTATAATAATGAATAAGAATACAATGACATAGTTAAAAATAACAATCAAGTTTATAATCTTTTCGAATATTTTTATTTTTACAAACAATTGTACCATGTCTATTGCATTGAAGAAAAGAATTTTTAGTTTATAAAATAAAAAGAAAACGAGTATGTTAAAAACTAATTAAATCTTCATCAACTATTTACATTATACACAAAAGAAATATATTTAAACAACAACTTGTCATTTTCTTTTTTTTTTTTTTTTGTTTTCATTATCATGCTTTTATATATACCCCAAGGGATGGATCTTTATGTAAGACATATACAATTTAAAAAGAAGAAAAAAAACACAAGATTAATTGTTTACTCGACCATATTTTAATCGATAAAGGATGTATCACCTGTTATTCCAGATGAAGAAAATGGTGGTAAAGCTGGAAAAAGTTCTCTAGGTGATGGTGGTGGTGGGATCATTTGATTGTGAGCAGCTTCAAGAAATGGTAAAAGTAAAGCATTGTTTGAATTATCTATAAAAAGAAAATTTTTTCTCTGACATTCAAATTCAAAAAAGAAAATCATTTCTTTACCATCATTAGAATCAAAAAGACTGTTCACTGAACGACTACGAACACACTGAAAATCAACATGACGTGATCTAGCTTCTTCTTTTTCCCATGACATTCGCAGAAATGGTCTTTGAATATAACTATAAATCGCTAAAATGAGAAGAAAAAAAACAAAAGATTAATTTAAGAAGAATTTTTTTAAAGAACAATTACCTTCTGGTCTTGCACGTGGACGACAACGAACTTTTTCTTTATGTGTTGGATAACCTTCAATACCCATTCGAATTTTTTTTAAACCACGATCTTTTAAAACTAATTTTGCAACTTCACGATTTTCAATATATTTAAAAAATCGATACATTGATGTCGAACGTATAACTAAATATAAAACAAAGGAGGGTAAGCTTTTTTTCTTATCCGCAATAGGAAAAATTTCTAACATTCAGGCATATGAATACTAAAGAAGCAATTTTCGGAATTTTGATATCAACTTCGGTACTCATTTGGGAATGTCGAATAAGAGGATGAAAGCATGGAGTAGATAAAAAAAATGAAGAAATAGTTCTTCTTCCTGATAATCAAAGCGTATTAAATACTATCAAATAGATAAATTCTATTAGTCTTTAGTCTAAATTGTGTTATCTGCTAGTTATTCAATAAATGCTTTCCTATCAAATATAAACAATACACTAATCAAATTTGATTAGTCGGCCATATATATATATTGATAAGAATATAAAGTATATGAATCATTATTATACTTTGAGCTTTATCTTCTTCTTGACCAAGTTGTGGTGGATAATCATCATCCCATTCAATTAAATCATCATCACATAAAATCACTATTTGACATTCACGATCTCCACGCTAGAAAAAAGAATTTTCTTTCTTTTTTTTCTTTAGAATTGTATATATATATATATATATACTTGAGCAGATTCGACAAGTACAGGAAAAATATTTTTTTCAAGAAATATTTCAAATTGTCGTTTTGCACCATCATTTGATAATTCATGTAATAAACCACATAAATCTTGACATTGAATTGTTAATTGATCAAATGGGATAAGAAAATAATCACAAGCTTCACGAAGATCTTGAATACTAACTGAAGGTGGACAACGTATTATTCCAACACTATAGAAATCCTAAATAAAAAAAAATATTTCTATTATTAAAACAAAATAACAAAAAAACTTTACTAATAAAGCTCGAAATATTGTTGCAGAAATTCCATTAGCTATTTCATATTCTCCACGTTCATTTGGTATAAGTGATGTTTCCCATGATGAACTAAACATTCTTCCAAGCATTGTATTTGTATGTGCACGAAATAATTGTGGATCAATAACAAATCTTGTTTCATCAACAACAAGTGTTACACGATCTGGATTATTTGTTGTTGTTGTTGTTGAAACAATTGTTTGTTCTTGATTTTTTTTATTAATTATTGTTCGATTTGGACTTGGTCGATTTTCTTCATTATGACGAACATCAACAGTAACATTAAATGATTGCACAGGTTTTTGTCGATTACGAGAATGATAAGGATAACTAGTTGGAGCACCAATAATAATCGATGATGAATCATGTGGTGTAGGTGATACAGATTTTGATCTTGCACGTAATTTATGAGATTTTATAGGATGATTTGGAATTGTTAATTCAGGACTTGTTGAACCTGAAAACAAAACAAAACAAAAAAATCACAAATTTTGTTTTTTTGGTATAAGTTTTATTTTGATGAGACAAAAAAAAAAAAAAGGTGTTTTGTTTTTCGTACCACTCGGAGCTTTAAGAATTCCATGTGTTGGTTGTTCATTTATACGTGATATTAATTGATTTTGTAATTCTTCATCACTTGTTGATGTTCTATGTACAAGACAAGGTTTCATTTTATGATTTATACGTTTTGTTCTAGATAAAAAACAAACAAATTATTTTTATTTTAATATAATAATCTAAAGAATTTCTCTTTTCTTTTACCCGCGATGTTTTGAAGATAAATTTGTTGATGATAATATATCTTTCATATTATGAATATCATCATCTTTTGGTGAATCAGAATCATATTGTATATCATCGTCTGTATCTGTACTGGCATCATGTGATGCTGATGATTTTTTATTTGATGTTGCCATTATAGTTTATATTACATCACGTATATTCAATTGATGTTATTTCATATATTAGAAACATGTATATATATATATATATATTTCTAGATGTTACGAAGAAAAAAAAAAGAGAGAATTATTAAACGCGTCAGAAAAGAGAATGCAAAGAGGAAGAAAAAAGGGACATGCAATTATAACAATGGAAATGGCAAATTTTTTATTGACTGTAAAGAATGACAAATCAATTGATGATGATGATGTCGCTATTTGTCAAATGAGATAAAAAAGAAAACCATATGTTTATGATTATTTGAAGGTTTATTGTTTTATTATTGGAGAGAAAATCTCACAAAAAATTTTAGATGAAAATAAAATATGAGTAAAGATGAAATAATTCAAATAGTGAAGATGATGTAGTTGTTTTTATTTGTGAATGTATATTGCCAGATCGAATATTTCAATTATTGTCATATTTTGTAGAATATTAAAACAGATAGGACAGTAAAATTTAATTACAACAGAAAATAATATAACATTTTTTTTTTCAGACCAAGTGAATATTTATGTAACGAAAATATTGAATAGTATTAAAATGTTTAACTTGATCAAGTATTTTTACAAAATAAAAAAAAAACAAACAAACTTATATTCTAAAAAAAGAAAAGAAAATTTTGATGATTGTTCTATGTTGCATGTTTGTTCGCATTACTACTTTATCCATAAGTACCAGCGATTATGGGTCAAAGAATAACTGTCGATGTATACCAAGATAGATAAGCGTCTAAGGATCAAACTATCGACAATTAACCATCGGTATACTAACGGATTTTTGTCCGATTCGAACCGCATAGGATGTCTTATTTGACAAACATTCACATTCAAAACATCATAGTATTCCAAGAAATTTATTGACTTGTTAAAATTGATTTATGTACATTTACAAAATATAGGATACTATTAATATCGAATAATTAGTTTATCATTATCAAAATGTTTGATAAGTGTTGTCAAGCTAACATAGTTCATGATCGATATTTCTATTTAGTTTATCTCCATTATTTTAAATACTTTTTGTTAAAACTACATATTTAAAAAAATTGTCTGAATGACACGTGATATGTAACATTAGATTAGCTTGAATAAAGTGATATTCTTTGTTAAATAGAATTGCTATCTCTATTTTTATTTCTTCAATTTATTTATTTATTTTTTTCTACAAACTTTTTGTTTGCATGACTGTGACAGGCATCAATTTAAATGATGCAAGGTTTTTATCTTGTCAATCTAATGACATACTTCAATGTAGAAAGGTATCCGGAGCGGAGAAGAGGACGACTCCCTCTAATCTTGAACAACCTTGATCTTTCTCCAGCGTTTTATTGTTGTTTTTTCACACCAATTCTCCTCCCAAAAAAAAAAAAAAACGTTGAATCCCTTCTCAAAGACCTAGCCAACCTTACCAAATTAAACATCAACTCTTCACAATCCTGGCAACCTTGGAACACATCTGTCGATACAAAAAATAGAGAAAAGAAAACGTAATCAGTATTATTCTTTCGAAATTCATTCAATAAAATCAATAGCAAACTCTCAATGGACCATAAGAAGGATTCTTTCGTGAATGTCAATAAAAAAGGTCGAGAAAAAAAAAATAATGTCATAAAGATACTGTTAATTTTCCTCTTTATACAACAAATATATTACAAAATTTAAACTGAACAATATGAATGAACAAAATATTCTCACATGTTCAATTACTACAAGTTCAACTAAAACATTGGTTTAATCTTATATCATTCAATCAAGAACTTCTCAAAAATAATTTCATTACATTCAAAAATAATTGTCAAAGCACACTGAAATAATTACGAAACATCATTAATAACAGCAAAATCCATCAAGTTTTAACTGTAAATAAAATTATTAATAAATCGAGTAATTAAGTAAAAAAAATATACATACATCCACATCCTCTATAAGAATCTATTAAACTAATAGAATATTGTCTTCCGACAGCTATTTGATGATATAGTTATCTATTATTTATGTTTAATTATCTTCTACTGTAAAATCAAATATTCTCATGTAAATGAATTTCTCTATTCATAATTTTTATACAATCAAATCGAAGAACTGCATCAACAAGAATTTTGTGTATATGATGAAGAAGTTTTTATTGTCTATCGCAGATAAGATTAATTAATATAGATATTCTTACAATTAAGATTCGTCTCATCAAAAAAAAAAAGTCAATTTTCGTCAGAAAAATCGAAAATGAGATATATGCATAGGAAGATAGCTTAAGGTTTGATCTTCATCTTCTGCTTGAAAATGATGTTTTCTTTTCCAGAAAAAGTGGCAAATCATTTTCACTGATCATACATCCCAGAATTTCCAAAGAAGCTTTAGTGTAGCCAATTCCTTTTTTTTGTTTTGCTTATCTAAAAGAACATGTGAAGCTGTAGTGTCTATTTTTTGAATTAAACTTTTTTTATTATTATATGAAAAAACACTTCTAAAAATAGACGATTATGTTCTTAGAATTTGTCGAGGTATTGAACTTATTATCCTTTACCGTAAAAGGTTATTGCAATCTCACATGCTCTTTCAAATAAAAAGAAATTAATCTATAAAACGACTTCCCGCAAAGAATTTTGAATTGATAAATGAGCTATTTTTGACCCTTGTTTTGTTGAATATCTCCCGAAAACTAGGGATGTACCGACACAGACATGTTGCTGATAAAGATGATGTTTTTTCTCTATAAAGAACCACTGAGACTCTAGGAGATTTTTATTATGAACTACTCAGCCTAGTTTCATCTAGCTGTGCGTACAATCGAACAGACTAATCACATCGAAAAAATGCCAAATCTCGATCAAAATGTTCATTTTTTCAGTTTTTTGACCAAGACTGACCGAGACTTGGCATTTTTTCGATGTGATCAGTCTGTTCGATTGTATGCACAGCTATATGAAACTAGACTGAGCAGTTCACAATAAAAATCTCCTAGAGTCTCAGAGATTCTTTATCGAGAAAAAACATCATCTTTATCAGCAACGTCTCTGTCTCGGTACATACCTACCGAAAACTTCATAATATAGGACTAAAAATTTTAATATCACCTCTCTGTTACACTCTCAACATGTTCTGAAAATTTCATACACTTTGAATGTATTTCACTCAAGATCGATTTTTAAAGGAATGTCCCTAATAATTTTCTATTTACCAATAAAAAAATTTCATCAAAATTCTTAATCGACTTTATTATGTATAATTCAAATTTACCGATAACCATGACAAATAACTTTGAATGTTTATTGAACGCATATAAGAAACAAACCTTTTCAAATTGCAAATAAATATCATTCAAAGAGTCAATTGTTGATTCCATTATCTCAATTCAGTAAGGTCGAATATGTATATTCAATTATAGTATAACATAAAACGAATGTCATACAGCTAGGAAATATTTATTACAAACTTAGATACATTAACCATCACAATAATGAGTATAAGAAAACGCTATTAGTCTATAAAAAAAGAAAAGAAAGTGTCGAAAATCTGCAAAAGAGTTCTTCCTTCGAATCATATTTCTTTAGCTAATACATATAACAATATCCGTTTGATGCACAATTATATAGGAAAAACACTTTGATGCATTTCCTTTTTTTGCAAAAGCACTTCAAAATAATAAAAAAGAAAAGAAATTTATCGTGAACTTGTATTTAGATTATGCAACAATATAAAAGAAAACTCGAAAGTATATATAATATTACATTATATTTTACTGTCTCTAAATCATTCTTATTGATAAAAATTCTGTTATCTCACGAAGATATTATCTCTATTGTTTTCTTCATTTTTCATCTATTATTAAACTTGATATTCATCATAACTTCTCACTTCTCTAAATTTATGTTAATGGGTAACATTAATATTTATTGATATGTAGGAGTTAGTGTAACATTTAATTTGAGTAAGATGATTTTTAATAGAATTGAATATTTTATATATTTATGAAAATATATTTATAATAACATTATATAAAAGACGAAAATGATATATATACTGATTACATATCTTCTATTCTAAGGACAAAAAAACAAATGATATTGATAAAAAAAAAAAAAAGCAAAGAATATATTGTTATTGTTTGAAAACACGAACATAAAAATAACCTACATTACTTGTTTTGTCATTGTCTGCACCGAAAAGTCCATTATCAAATAAAATTTTGCTTCAAACAGTACTAAGTTCACATATAATTATATTGTTAAATTTAGTAAGTCTTTTTATCTTGAAAAAAGAAATGGTCGATACCTTTATATATATTTACTTTCATATTTCACTTGTACTTTCGAATTTGTAATATTCTTTTTTTATTGTTTTGTTAAATATACATAAAATTTCTAATGAATATAAACTCAAAAGAATATTTTTTTTTTTTTTACTTGACTATTACTCAATTGGTAAACTTATTGTAAAATTTTTAATATCAAACATTATTAAATCTATGTCTACGAAAAAAAAAAAAAAAAAAACTTAGTTTATTTAAGTCATAAATAATTAAAATAAAGAGAAAAAAAAATCAATTTAAAAACATTACATATGTGATTTTTTAAATCATTAAAAAAAATATTCTTTTCTTCTTTTTATTTATCTCCTTTTCGTATACATAAAAACAAATCGATGAACAATGACTAGTTCATAAATAAAAGCCAAAAAAAAAAAAAAAATACCATCAATATTAATGTTCAGTGTCATGACGGCTATTCATATTCGCTAAACGGTGTCTCGAAAATTTTTCTCTCGGTTTTATTCCATTATGATTTTCACTATCACCATAAACTTCTTGCCAAATATCAGCAAGACATACACTTGAATGAAAACGATAAAATATTGATAATGGTGATGTAAATGCTTGAATAATAGCCCATGTGCCTGCATCATAATATGCAGTTTGTATAGGATTTAATCTTACTTTTTTTGCTGAAAATGTATCATGTAACCAAATGGCTATAAAAAATTTGAAATTTTTTTTTTTTTTTTTATAAATATAATAATAAATTAATAAAGAATTATTTACCAAGATTAATTAATAATAAAGCTGTAACTGTTTCTCGTCCTGGTTTATTTCGAATTTCGAATTTTGATTTTGTTCGTCTTTTTAATGTATCCAAAATAAAACCTGATTGTAAAAATGTTTGAAATATTGCTAAAAATCCAATTGATATTTCAATACCAATCGGTATTTGACTTTTAGATCGATCAATAAATATTGATGCAAATAAACCAAAAAATGAATATGCAAAATCTCCAAATGTTGTTACTAATATTAATACACGATCAAATGCATCAACATGTGCATGTGGATCATGATAAAGTTTAGTTGTATGTATAAATCCAATAAAAACAATAAATAATGAAACAGTAAGTAAAACAAGTTCAGTTATATGTGTTACTGCTATTGCATCATCATTAAGTAAATATGTTGGTATAAGAGTTAAAATTGTTAATAAAATTATAATACCACCAATAAGTAAACCACGTGAAGCACGTGCACAATTTACTGTAAATATATGACGATCAGAAAAACGTAAAAATGCGTCTCCTCTTGTTTTACCAACATTTCTCCACATAAGAAAGAATACAGTTAATGCTATAAGACTGTATTCAATTAAACATGGATATAAATAAATATTAATAGTTGATTCAATTTGATTTATAACATCAAGTGTACTTCGTTGTGTGCCGGTATCACTATGAGAAGTAGCACCAGACATTGCTCTGACAAAATCAAAGAGATTACTATTAGTGATATTATCGTCTATTGTGATGACTTAAAATAAAAAGAAGACAAAAAAAAATTGTAAACAGTTAATCAAAAGAAAAACTATTTCAAATTCTATTACTATTCATTTATGACCAGAGATATACAAAACCAAGTGTTTGTTTTTACTCTCTAGAAATCTACCCATGTCGTACGATTATTCGCATTACCGCCGGTAACGTTTACAACTTTTAGTTCCAGCAAAAAATGATTGTAGAGAGTGTTTTCTAGCTAAATTTGAATTATTCAAATTTATCGAGAAGAAAACAGTTTCAGAACAGATTTTACTAATAAATTATTAATTTCGTAACGGTTACTTGTACGGACCACATCAACATTAGCTCAACTTATCGAAATCGATTCAATTCTGTCAATTTTAATAGACTTCAAAAATATTCACCTGTTTTGATATAGTACACTATAATACCCTACTGTCAAAAAATCCACGACATAGCGAGAGTTTTTGTTTAGTTCAAATTACATGGATGGTCTAATTTCAGTGCTGGTATGAGAAACCTATTTCAAAATCTATTCATATCACATATTAAAAAATGCTTCAATACTTTGATTTATTTAGTCAACAACTAGCATTTTTTTGAGTTATCTCTCTTGAATTATATTCTGATTGATAAGATAATTCGTTTAATATCATAGAATATTTAATTATAATCTTTAGTTCCGATTAGGACAACTTCTTTCTCGTAGCTTCAATTCTGGCAAACTTCCAAATTTTGGTCTCATAAAATCTCTATTCACAATGCCCCACTAATCTTCAAGTGAGTAGTACTGTCGTAGATTAATGAATTTCTTCAGTTGAAAAAGTACGATCGTAAACAACCATGTATACGATTGATGTTTATCATAAATGTAAATGACTATCGTATATGATGGTAACTTATTCGTGTGTTTGAGATACTCATCTCGATCAAGATCTATTTTTAATATCTAGTATCAAATCCAATTATCAGTATCGATTAAATAATAATCTAATTTAAATAAATAAATAAATAATTTTTCTTTTGTTTACTAGGGTAGAAGGTGGAAGAAAGTCATCCCTTCCTTTTCACTACGGAGAAGTTTATATGAATACGATATTATATTAAATAAAGTAAAATGTCCAAGTAGTTTTGACTGTTTATAAGGTATGAATGAAAATAGAATGTATTATTTTCGATGTGAAATTCTACCTATAAATATGTTTCATAGTTCTTAGAGTTTCGGAAAAATATGTTCAGTATGAATAAAGGTTTTAGAGTAAGTTAAAAGTACGAAAGAAATCTTTAACTATCTTCGTTATAGAATAACATTCGAATAAAATAGTCAAAATTTTGGATAAAGATTCATTAGCCCGTTTGGATGTTTCTAATCTAATTAAAATTCATTTCCATTAGTTGTATGAAGTCTTGGATCACGCAACTGTTGCAATAGTTTTTTTTTCAATTATATTAATATTTCACAATATGAACAAAAAAACATATATTTGGACTGAAATCCTCCCAAAAGTAAAATAAAAATATCTAGTAAAACAGTTATGATTCTATATGAATGAGTTGTTTTTAGACTTTCATACCTCATAAAATTGCATTTGTAATCAAAATGGCCGCGAGTGTGCGCCACTGATTTTCAACTGTCGCCTCTTTTTTTACGGGTGCTGTTACGAGACAGAATAAAATAGAGCTTCAAACGGGCTGACTCAAAAGTCGATAACCCATAGACTGACTTTCTTTAGTTCAACCCAGTCCCAATTCAGAATTCTGGAATAAAACATATTCTTTTCTTTTTTGTTTTTGCTCGATATACAAAAGTTTGTAGGTCAAATAATTCAACTAGTTATATCTCACACTTAACAAATATTATGTCTATATATACCAGAAGTTGTGGTGGTTGTTGTTGGATATGTCACATGCGGCGTACTACTTGTTGGTTGATTACTCTGTGGACTTTTGTGCAATTGTTCCAATGTTTCGAATACAATAGCTAAAAGATATAGTATTCAATTTTTGTTTTTTTTTTAACTTTCAAATAAAATGATATTCTTACCTTCAAACCATGTACAAAAATTAGCAATAATTAAATGA
Organism: Rotaria sordida; assembly: GCA_905250125.1. NCBI lineage: Eukaryota > Metazoa > Rotifera > Eurotatoria > Philodinida > Philodinidae > Rotaria > Rotaria sordida. Next base: position 23,797 of record CAJNOL010002387.1, on the reverse strand, counting down.
ATAAGACCAATTTTAGCCATAACTTGATAACGATTAATTACAATCTATATTTAACAAAAAAAAATACAAATATGTTTTGTTTTTTTTCTATTTTAAAAATAAAAGAATACTTACATTTCCATATCGAAATAAAAATGTAAATTGTACACAATGAAATAAAAATCGAAGTATATAAGTCATTGATTTTGTTACTGTAATTAATAAAGGAGGTACGATAATCGATGAAACACGAGTTGTATTACCACTTCCTATTACAATTGTTTTTGCTAATTCAATAACAGTTACAATTAGACTACCCATACAAAATACTAGATGTTCAAAAAATAAAAATAATAACATCTTGTATTTATTTTTTTTGTTAACACTTACATCCAGCACCAATTCTCATAAATAATCCACCAGTATTATGAATATCAGGAAAATAAAATATTTTATTTGTATGACGTTCACTTATATCCATATATTCTTCGTTACTAATAGCAGGTGCTGTTAATTCTCTCCATTGTCGACGAAATTTAATTATATCAAAAGTACACCATATCATCCATATAATAGAAACAAAATAGATATAAGTATAAACAAGCTAAACAAAAGAAAAAAAAGAAATACAAATATAATCAAAGAATAGATATGAAAATAATAAATACCTGCATTGTTGTTCGAAGATTTGTTTCATCTTCTCGTATAGCTAAAACAAGTACCATACAAAGAATAAAAACAATAAGTAATGCACCACTTTCCATCATAAAATTTGAAAGTGGTAAAAATCTTTTCGGTGAATATCTATAACACAAAAAAAAAAAAAATAAACGAATATAAATATCATCAAAAACATAATAAACCCTTACGTTTCTTCATGATTAGCACGTTGTTGTTGTTGTTGTTTATGAAAAGATGGTAGAGCATTAGTAGGTGGAGGTAGTGGTGGTGGTAGTGGAGGTGGACCATGAGAAGAAAGAGATGATTTATCTCCATTTTGTTCTTGAATTTCATTTTGTTTATAATCTGTAACAGTAAATGGTGCACGTTGAACATTATCACGACGATTATCATCATACCCATTAGAAGTTCTAAGATTTCGTCGAGTTGTTGGTGTATTTGTTTCAGGTATTTCTAATCCAACACTTTCAAGATCAGAATTTTTATTTTGATACTAAAATAAAATATTTTTTTATAATTTTATATTGTTTTTTTAAATATTAATATTTTATTTCTTACTGATGATTTTTGATTTCTTTGTCCATTATTATTTATTGGTATTTTTGTTCGAATATTATCATCACTTTTTAATGATGATGATATTTGATGTTCTTTAGAAATAAATATTGGTTGAGCATGAACATTAAATATTTCTGATTCTTCATGATCATTTTCATAGTGTAATTCATATAAATCATTTTCTTGATGTGTATTTTGATATTTTTTTAATTTATTATTACTATTTACATAGACTGAATCATCAGTTATATCTAAATATGATATATATATAAATTATTGTTGAATAAAATTTTTAATTAATAAATACTTTGTTGTTGTTTTAAATAATTTGAAGTATTTAATGGAATTGGTGGTGGTGGTCTTCGACGATGATTTATTGGTTTTGATTGTTTTTTTGTTTGAATATTAGTTCTTATATTTGATTTTGTAAGAGGATTTATTTTCGTTGTTGAATTTTTAGTAGATCTTTCATTTGATGATGGTATTATTCGTTCTATTGAATTTGAATTTATTATATTTTCACTATTAGTTGATTGAATTGATGAACTATTTGATGATGGTGAAGAGTCATTTTCACGATCAATATAATTCTTTTTTATTGAAGTTGGTATAGGAGGACGTGGTGGTGGTGGACGTGGAGGTGGATATGATGAAGAGAAAGCATTAGATTTTTCAGGTTTATCAATTTTACGAACTGCTTGACGAACTCCAGCATAATTTTGTTGTAGGAAAGAACGTTCATCATTTTGATTATTCAATATTTTTGATGTTTGTTGTGATGTATAAGGTGGTGGTGGTGGTAAATGTGACATTTTTAAGAAAAACTTCAAAACTCAAATTTTAATGTTATCTTTTTATAATAGAACGTGTTTGAGTATGTCGCTAATATACAAACACCTTGGTTGCCGGTATCATAAAGAAAAGAATCAAGATTCATACTTGTTAATACGTTGCGTCGCTTATTGATATCATATCTTCTTCTTTTTTTTTCTTTTAACATGCATTGCGTAGGCAAAACGCCTACTCAAACGTATAATCATTTCATTTTTTTTTGTATTTGTATTTGTATAGAATTGCTACTATATTTACATGAGTAGACGACTATGTTTAATACTCATGTCGCCTTCCTGATTACTCATTTGTTGGAAAGTCATGATATTATTATTGGTTAAACAAGATAAATTTTTTTAGTCTAAACTGTATAATTATATTCTTTTTTTAGTCATTGATTATATTTAGAATTTATTGTGTTAATGTATTTGTGATATTCTGAGTATATTTTTTATCATTAGAAAATTTATTAAAATTATTAACAAAATTTTTTATTATAAAAAAAAAATAAAGTGAAAATAATTTAATTTAAATATAAATAAAATACTATCATTAAGATAATTATTTGAATAGGACATATTTTCAAATTTTGTTTAGAAAGTTTTACATCATATGATAATATTAGGACACTATATAAATACCCCTATGTCATACTATCGATCAACGGCTATTATTATTACAAAGAAAATTTTTATGTATAAATAGTATGATTTTTTGCTAACCCTAAAAAGGATGAATTCTCGTTTCGTCGAAAAATAAAATTAAAAGAAAAGATGAAGAATAAAAGTAGCTTATCGTTCTCTTGAATAGACTAAGTTACATCATTCAACCAACAATCCAATACTACTACGAAAAATTTATTTGTAAATTAAAATCTTTGATTAAAAATATTTAGTTAGTGTTTATAAACAACAAACTTTAATTGTGGAAAAATAGGGTTTAGGATGATAGTTTTCTCATTGCCTATCCACACATTCAATACTATTAATATCTCAACATTTTCACAGTTCGACGTTGGTAAATTTCAACATGTTTTCCTTTCGATATTAGTGAGGTGACTCCATTAGCTGTGTAATTTTTGTAATTCTCTTAATAAATTTTTTTAAGATCCATCCAGAATCATTTTTCTTTTTGAATTAATCTATTAAAGAAAATGAAATGATTGTAAATAAGCTAAGCATATTCTGCATATTTTCATTCAAATTTTAATTTTCGACGAAACAAGAACAAATGAAACTTTAAAAAAGTTTGACGAAACGAGAACTAACCATTGTCAAAGTTTCAAATCGTTTGATATATATTCCCTATTCTAAAATAAGAAGATTGAATCTATGAATGCAGAGGAGTGATGTAAATGACATACTTTTTATCATAGCCATTATCTCTTAAGATAAGAACAACGAAAAGATTCGAAACTCTCAAAACAAACTATTGTCACTTTCAAGTGGAAATTCAAAAAAAAACAATTTTCCTGATGCGGGATCATAGCTGTGATTTAAAAAATAATATTCATATCTCGACAAAATCTCAATGAAAGGAAAAATCGGTTGAAGATTGTACTGGTTCAAATGTCTTTTACTTATGGGTGAAATATGAATTGAAGGTGCGGATGGTTTTTTTCGGTTCGTCTACATAGCAAAACTCACGGATTAAACGTTTTTGAAATGACCAATACGAGAGAATTACACGAAACAATCACTTCTGTTCGCCATCGCACAATAAAAATCATAGATACATTTGATTGATTAGAAGATCTTTTTTCTCTTCATATTTTAATGTTCTATGAATGTACACGAAGTTTCTTTATAATCAATTTTTGATTTGAACTCAAAACTATTTCTATAGTTTTCTTCAGAATTTAATTTATCTATTGAATAATATGTAAATTAACTATGAAATCATGTAAGGTTCCGGAAATGCAAAATTAAAGCAGATTTTTTTTTCCTTTTTTTATATATGATTAGATAGAGCTTGATGAG
>CAJNOL010002387.1:0-19669 GCA_905250125.1 Rotaria sordida | reverse complement strand
TATTTTAGCATAAATCTCTTGGTTAGGGAATGCGAAATACTGAAAGATATCTAATGCTGTTTTTTCATAGAAAAAAAATTTTTTTATTATAAAATATTCATATAGGTAGATGGAGTCTCATTCTATAATACATCATGTAGCTGGCTTCTCATACCATCCACATCACTATTTGAATCAGAACCATACCTCGAAATATGAAAAAAATATACTGAAAAAGAAATGTGAAAAAAATAGTGAAAAACTAATTTCACCTAAACTTTTGTTCTGGACTGTATGTTATGCAAATTTTCATTCTCTACAAAATCTCGAAAGAACAATTTTGTAGAGAATGAAAAGCTGTATAACATATGTAAAATTCAACTTGGAATCCTTTGATTCTGAAGCACAGCAGTACATTCAATGCTAACAAGTGAACGTTGTGAACTGACTAGTACAAGCTCTTATTTTGACTCATGTTATCTATATAAAATTTGAGTTGTTAGATATTGTATACTATTCAAATAGCTCATTTTGTTTAGTTTTTAATTAGCTAGCTTTTGGTATGTTCTATAAAAGATTTGAATGATCTATTGAAACATAATAGCCTGTCCAGCTAAAAAGGATCATGCTTGGCCAAACTTGAGCAGAAGATTTCTCGAGTTTATTCATTCAAAATCTTTTTTTTTATAGGTTTTCGCATATTCTCTGTTGATAGATGTCATTTGTTTTGAACAATAATGAAAAGAAATGATGGTCGTCAGCCAAAATTAAGCATTTTTTGTGCAAAAATGATGAGAAAAGAGTCCTATTGTCTATTATCATATTTCGTATATTACTTTATTATTTAAAAAAATAGAAACAATAGTCGTATTATCGAAGATTGAGCTGCAGTTTGACATCAATCGATCATCTTCTATTGTTATCAAAGTTATAAAAAAAAATTGATACCATGAATTTCTATCCTGCTAGAATCGTTACTTTCACCTTAAGTTATCGAATTATAATAATCAACAGGTCAAAAATGGATCAATCCATTACTTTTATAGGGTATTTTTGTTACTTATTTCTCATAAAAGTATTTGGCTAACTTTTCGAACTAAAGATATTAGAAGTTAAAATTTTCAGATTGATAGTTCGAATACGAAAAAAATAAAAATAAAAAAAATTTTGTTTTTGTCAAGTATCTCCTATACTTAATGGTCTCATGGTTTTTTCTTTTTCTATCCTTTATATTTGTACCTATATGGTTGAATAGAATAAAATATTATCCAAGAAGTAAAATCTTTTGATTTATAATGATGATGTGTAAAAAACCATTGTCGATCAATCCAAAATGATGATTTAAATTTATCAATTAATAAATGATATCGATGATAATTAATAATATTTTCATCATTAATTATTTGATGTCGAAAATTAAATTTACGTAAATTTAACATATGACATAATATTAATTGTTCCCAACGATCAGCATTTAAAAATTCAATATCACGTTGAGTAGAAAGATGTAATAATTTAAGTTGATGTGAAAAATATATAATAAACCATTCAAATTCATCAAATGATGTATCTTCTAATTTAAGATAGAGATTAATTAAATTCATTGATATAATAGACATAGTAATTTGTTTACTATTTAATGTTGATATTTCACATGATAAACAATGAAGATTTGGTGTATAAATAAGAAAATTATTTAATTGATCAAGATTATATTTTGTATTAATAATAAGATGTTCAATAGAACTATATTCATTATTATTCAATGATAAATTAATATGTTGATTCCATAATTCAAATGATAATTTACAATATTTCAATACAGGTAGACGAATAATTAAACAAAAAACATCATTTGAAGATTGTATTTTTTCAATACTAGTTATAGTAAGAGAATAGAGACGTGGTAATAAAGCTAAAGTAGTAAGAATAGGAATTAAATTATCAGATTTAATATTCTGTAAAATTAAAATTTCAAGACGAATAAACGATGAATCTAAACAAAATGATGTAAAGAAATCATCAATAATAAGATGATGTGAAAATTGAAGAGATATAATACGATGTACATTTGGCATTAAAATAGTATTGCATCGATGTTGAAAACTTGTCTTAGATAGACAAGAGAAATTAAGTCTAAGTGGTAAAGATGAATGAATAATAAGATGATTAAAACGACTATTAAGATTAGAAAATATTTCATAAATATCATAACTATCAAAAAAATCAAATAATTCATAAAAAATTTCATTGGAAAGATCTTCAAAACATGTAATCATTGATCTTTTAAATAGAAGATTAAAAGTTAAAAGTAAATAATTTTAGAACAATATTTAAAGAAATATTCTTTACGTACTTCATCTGTTTAATTACAGATTCTAAAGAAAAAAAAAAAAAGAATATTAATGATTATGAAAAAAAAAAAATTTTCCTCTTTACTTGATGATTTTTTTGGTTGTGTGATGTTAATATTAAGTTGTTTCTTAACCGCATCCATTAAACAGAAAGAAAACTGAGTCGTTATGACATAAATCGAGAACAGAATTAAATGTAAAATGTCTTTTTTATACGTAGCATTTCGTTTCTCTTATCAAAACATCACAGAGAAATGTGAGTAGAAACAAAACATGTTTGTCATTGAAACATTTTTTATTACGCAGCCATTTTCTTTCACATTATAATGCATAAAATGTATGAGTTGATTGAATAATCAGGTACTTTCGATTGCCTGAATTTTTGTTACATGAGAATATTTATCAGAATAGCCTTGACAAAATTTTGAATTCAAAAAATCTATTAATACATCTAATGTAATCAACTCATCGAAGATAATGTATCAAATTAATGTGTACTCATTGTTATAAATTCTTTCATTTCATTTATATGATTAAAATTAGTTCTTCTCATCACTTATACTCAAATACCTACGGTTCTCCACGGATATCTACAGACCCTAATGGCATCCATGGTTGTATTGATTTTAATTGTAAAACATCTTGCATAATTAAAAATCAAAGTATCTATGGGTGTGCGTGTCCATATAAGAAGCTATATTTCAGTTGAAAACAAAAATCTTTTTTTTTTTTTGAAGTCTTGGTGATGTACGTGTTTGTTTGTAGTTTTTAGAGCTATCCATACAAGTGTATTTATTTAAATGTGAAGCAAACAGACGAGCACTGTTGTCGCTAAAATACAAAGTTTTGAAATGAAGAACGTTACTTTTATATCATTGGAATAGTTTTTCATTACTGAAAACTATGAAAAATTGCAAAGTTTTATGTACTTATATCTGAACGATACTATAAAAATAATGATACATCTGCTATTAGTATTGTTATATGCATTGTCTCTGTTTTTGCACAAGAATGTTGCTTTAGAAGATAAAACCAATTTGTAGAATGAGAAAAAAATCTTCAATCAGTTCCAGTAAATAACAAATGTATCGGTTCCACTTTGTTATCACAATTATTAATATTTTGCAAAAACATACTAGATGAATGATGTCCAAAGTTTGATTTAATGTTCAGAAACTATCCAATCAGTTCAGACAGTGTCGAATATTTACATAATTGTCCAAGGATTTCTTGAAGTATATAGACAATCATGAACACATCATAAGATTCGTGGCTCAGTTTATGTTCGGATATTTTTGAATATCATTAACTTTGTTTTGTTTTAGGATACTTCTTTTATTTCATTTCATGTAAATCTACCCATAGACAATCTTGAAATCTTTTCTTTTCGATTGTCTGTAGAAAGGTCGAAAATTAGTAAAGATTTTTTTTTTTTATGAATTAATAAATCAAAATAGCTGGCGATTTTAGTTGAATTTCTCCTGTTGAAGATGTGGCAGCTGCAGCCATAACAGTAAGGCTTTACTTATATAATTACTTTTTCACTTAATCTATATCAAATATTAATCATCACTATAACTAGTAGCGAGAAATCTAGATTAGTAGAAATTATAGAAAAAGAAAACATGAATTATTCGTGTTACAAATTACCATTTGCTGGAGATATTACTATTTCATTTATTTCTAATTTTGATACTTTCTCATGTTAAAACTTTTTTTTCGACTGCACACATTCGTTTCTTAATTAAATGAAAAATTGCATTCAAAATCGAACTCAAATCTAAAAATTTCTAGATTCAATGTATATCAAAATATCAAAATAGAAAAATAACACATTCATATTCACACTCTACGAAATATTGATAATGAAATGATAGACATAATTAATAAATTACTAACACAAAACAAAAAAAAATTGTATTTCAATCTTTTTAATCATTCTTGATATAATTCAATTACATAGATTCATTATCACTTAATTTACTTTTGATTTGTCGTTGTTGATTTACTGACATAGGAATATTCAATTCGGATTTATCATTTTGAGTTAATCGAGTATATGTAAAATCTATTGATTTATTTAAATTTGATTGATAAACAAATATTGCCATAATAAATAAAAGAAATGCAATAATAGTTTCACCTGCAATAGTTATATTACATAAAAATGAAAAATTTGTTGGTGGTTCATAAAGATAATGACCACCACTAATCATTGACATTAAACTATATAATGTTACAATAATTAACATATGAAAAGATTGTATTTGTTCATTTGTACAAGATAATAATAATTTCCAAGTTGAAATAAGAAATAAAATTGATAAAGGAAAATTAAATAGAAATGTTTTTTCCATTTCACTAAAAAAAATTTTTAAATAAAGTTTTTTTGGTTCAAAATACATAGCTGGATCATAAATATTATGAACATAATGTGAAACATGAAAAATTATATTTAAAAATAATATTAATGGTATTATTATTCGATGAAATATATTATGTTTTAATATTAATTTATATTTATTATAAATTAATATTAAATTAATTAATGTACCAATTCCAATAATTATACATATAATTATCATTATAATTCGAATTAATGGAAGATGTTTCAATGATTCTGATATAAGTACATCTTCATTACGAAAAGTACTTCGTCGAAATATTGGTTCAGAATTCATTAATATTGATTAAAGAATTTATAATTATATATCTCAAAACAAAACAAAAAAAAACAAGATTCAATAATCAATATTTATTATAAATAGAGTTCTGCATCGAAATGATTGTAGTCAAATCTGAAGTTACATCAATAAAATAGTTAAATAATGAACAAAGAAAAAAATATGCTACTTTATAGATTTAAAAGTTTCAAGAAAAAAAAAACATTCTTATTAACAAGTATGTCAAAAAGAATTTTGGAAATTTCTCGGAATTACAAATTTTGAATGCGTAGGATTCTAATCATAACATTATATTGTTCTTCGAAATATAGAAAATGACACAACTATCTCATTTTAAATCAAAAAGTGTTGTATAGTAAGCGAAATTCCGAGAAAGTTATATTTCGTACGTGTAATCTGATTCTAAAGTCGAATGCACATAGTGAAGTGACATCTAGATTTGATGAAATGTCAGAAAAAGAAATTGTAATAGAAATGTATTAAAACAGACGGTATATTCAACTTTAGTTTTTATTTTTAGGAAAGATAAGTTTCATGCGACGGATGGCGCTACACTATTGTGATTTTTATTTGAGAAGAAGGCAAATCCGAGATGTCACTAAAAGCAACTTCCTAATTTTATTTGATCAGAAGAATTTAATGTAATAAATAATCCATATCAGTGATACATTCAATATGCTGTTAAAAGGTGTTTTTCATAATAGGTTGCATCAAAAATGCATTAATGTATTTGCCGTTCGATATTGATATGATGATCCATCATTTACCTAAACTTTACGAAGATACAATTGTTTTTTTGTCACTAGACGTCGTAGTTATTCGTTTAAAGTTTACTTCTATGTACTTGACAAAAACTTGTCAGTACAATCCTATGACGCACCAATGTGTAGAACTCACAAACTCTGACTCCCATAAATTTATGGTATACTGTGAGAGGAGTTTAAATAGTTTATTTAAAAAAATGCCAAATAAGTGAATAAATTAAAGTGATAACAATTGTTTTAATTGATACACTCGCTTTCAAAATTTTACTATTTCAAAAATGTTTACATTTAGAATTACTATTCTAGCAATTTATTTCATTCATTTAACTTCGTTATAATGAAAAAACTTCTTTGTATTATTAGAGACATCTTCAACGCTTAATTTCTTTTCTCCTAATGATAATATATACGACACATACGTGGCAAATACCATTTTATTGTTTGTTTCGTTGATTCAATCACCATATATACATACTGATTTAATCGTTCAGTAAGCTTTCGAGCACACCATTCTTTCTCTCGACGAACTTTGATATATACTGTTGCGTTTTGTCTAAATTTAGATTTCAATTAGCTCATACTCTTCTATGTTCGTCCTATTGTGACTCTGCTAGGTCAATAATATCACGATAGTACTGATTGACACCTGCGCATTAAATAGCACAACTCGCAATATATAGACTAGCTAGAATCTACAGTAGAAATCTTTGATTCATAGAATTTTTAGAAAGCTTCAGAATAATCTAAATGCTGTTATTATTGACTCTGCTTTTTCCGTTGCTACGAAAATGTATCCAATGTTCGTTAGCCTCATTCCGTCGATCCTCTCGGTTGCTAGGACCTGAGAGAGAGGAGTGCCAAAAATCTTGATTTAAACTTCCATTCAGTATACTTTCCTCGAAAATCTATGTGAGTTCTACAAAAAAGAAACAAGTCTACGAAGAAAGATTTTTCTTTCTGTGATAATGTTAACATCATGAATTTCATTTATTGAATAATTTTATTAAAAATAATATTTATTTTAAAATAATTTACAAAATAAAAGATGATCATTCAAAAATGACCATCATTCTTTGATCGTCCCAAACCATCTAATGAAACTTTTCTTTCATCTAAATCATCAAACCATTGATCTATACCACCCATTAGAATTTTTACAATATACTTTAATAAATCAAAAAAAAAGAAATTCATAATAATTTAAATCAATAATTCTAACTTACATCACCAAAACTAAATGGAAAATCATTTCCTTGACATTTTAAAATTTGTTGTTTTTCATTTCGATAATCATCAACAACATCTAAATTTGGAATTTCTTTATCCCAATCATTTAAATAATCCATAGATTGATCATCATCTAATATATATATACATAATTCTAATCACTATATATATATCTTTTTCTTTTATTACCTGTACAAGCAATAATTGTTACAGGTATTCGATTTGTTGGATTACGTTCATATTGTAAAACTTTTTTACATGATAAAATATCTGGATGACCATCATCATCAGTTGGTACTCCATCAGTTGCTATAAGAATGAGTAAATTACGTTCTTGAATTTCACGTTGTTTAGTACGAAGAATTTCACGAAGAACACGTGTTATTGGAGTAAAACATAAAATGATTCAAAAAAAAAAAAAACAAAGTCAAACAATCTAATGTAAGATGAATTCTATTGTATAAAATACCTTCTGGTGGTACAGCAAAAATCGGTATTAATTCTGATGAATTTCTTACATGAAAAATTGGATCACGATTAAGAAAATAAATATCAACACCATTTGGATCGAGAGAACTTGCTAGATCAACAACTATTGAAACTGTTTGTTTAAGTTCATCCCCTATGAAAAGTGAAAAATTAATAAAACACATATGAAAATAAAATAAAGGTTTATCTTACAACGAGTAGGTGCATTATTAAAAGGACCAAAAACATCACCTAAATATATTCTAGAATTATTAACAGAAAAAGAAAACACATGACAAAAAAAAAACTATTTTACCAAGTGGAGTATTCATTGATCCTGAATCATCACAAACAAATACAATTTCATAACCATCTAATTGAAGTAATTTATTAGCAAAAGTTTTATTAACTATCAAAAAATAAAAAAATAAAAGTTCTATTCGAATCAAAAAAAAACAAAGATTTACTTTCATAACGACGAACAAATTTCTCAAAATCAGGCATACGTTGTTCCTTTGGTATAAAAGAATTTCGATTTGCATTTTGTTTATTACTGGTATCTGATGATTTTCTTGGATACATTCTTCCAATATAATGACAAAAGAATAAATGAAAAAAAAGAAGCAATTGTATTGCACAATTTATCAAGGAAGTACAAAAATAAATAGTTGGAAAAAAAGAAACCGACGTACTGTCATACATCAGATTTTTTTCATGGATTGGTAATAAATTAATCACAGAACAGAGAAAAGCTTTTAGTGTGCTTCTACACCATAAGCAAACATTCATCCTTTGCTATGTGTAGGTGTGTGATTGATTTATTGGTGTGCGCATGTTTTGTGTAGAAGAACTAATGTTTGTTAATTCTTTGGCACAAAAAAAAAGTTTTTTTTTTGTTTTTAATTAAATACAGAATTACTATATGAATATAATATGTTTCTAATTTTTGAGATATCTTCACAACATATCATATAATTATTATCTATCTTGATTAGAACAAATATTGTTCTGTTAAAAGCATGCTTTTCTCATGAATAAATATGTATTTGTTGTATTTACACGGATGAAATAAGCTACATACACAGAATCACCATTTTATAAAATGCATTTAATCTTCTTCGTAGAGAATAAATAAAAGGAGAGCGTCCGATGACAATCGATTGTCGAGATTTTTATGTAATTTCTTTGAATGACACCTAATACAGAAGAGAGCTGTCGATCTGATCCGTTGCCTGGCTAAATCTCTTCGCATAATCTTCAGTCTGGTTCATACTTGGAACCGGTCAGTTGAAATTCTTGATTTAACTGACGAGAACCTGATGCGTTTAATATATCAATTAAGCAATGAGATCTTTCGAGAAATAGTCTATTACTTCAGTTCTACGAAGACATACAATGTAAAATTTATATAACTCTTGTTTTAGTCTATCACAAACGAACGAAGATTTCTTTCAAAACATTTCGTCTACTGTAGTAACTCACAGCAACTAATATTGAACAACATTCATATTGTGGTTTGGTTGACTTTTTGTTTTTTTTATAACGATATAATTTCTTCACAATTGATAAGTTGGATCTATTCTTATTTGAAATAATTATTTAATACAATTCAAAGATATCTAAATGCATAAAAGAATACTATTGCCGAAAGAAAAATAAGATGAACTAAAACATATGGTTTTTATATTAGACTCAATACTACCACCTTTTGAAGTTCGAAAAGCAGAAAGTATGTTTATAATATGAAACTAACGGGTTAGCTCGTAATAAACGAGGGGTCTCAGTATTTTTTTAACATCTTAAGCGTTATCTTATCGCTCACGTTCTATTTTTTTTTATCAAAAGATTCACCGTCTGCTTCTGCAAAAATTGTATATTTCGTTGTAAAAATATTTATTTCTTTTTCTTTCGACATCATCACGATTTAAAAACAGCACCACACACAATTTTCAAAAGCGTTATTTTTTTCAATTTTTTCCGAAAACATCCAGTTCTTAGGATTAGTCTTATTATTATTAGTCGTGCCATATTCTTTATCTAGAAATAAAATAAATTGCCTTTGGTACGTTGATTGAAATGAATCAATTTATCTCTTGAATGACGAACAAATTATACCCAAAGTAACAGAATTAATTGAGAAACTGAACATTTTAGAAAAAAATGAAGACTTTGAAAGTTGTGTGTAATGTTTGTTTTAAAACATGATGATGTTGAAAGAGAGATAAGTGTTTTTTTACAGCGAAATATACCAATTTCTGCAGAGTCAGCTGGTGAATCTTTCGATAAAAAATAAAGAGTGAGCGATAAGATAACGTTTAAGATGTTAATAAAATACTGAGACCCCTCGTTTATTACGAGTTATCTGTTAGTTTTAAATTTTAGTTTCAGTATACTAACCATTCGCATTGTATGACATCACAAAACACAACTAATTAACAAATAGACAGAATCATTGAACATATTTTCTTTTTAAGGAGTATTCTTCATCTGATTTCAGAGCTTTTGACAATTTGTTTTTTATCTAATAAATATTTATCCATTACAGTATATGATAAGGAGAAATTCAAAATAATTGTTGATTAAATTATAGCATTTAAAATTTCATAGGATTATCAATATTAGCTTTTTATTAGCAATGTTCGGAAAATTGTTGATGACGAACGATAAATATTAGTTGAAATGGATCAAATTTATATTCTTTTAAAGATCATTAATATTCGTCGACTTTGAAACATTCTCTGTTGAAGATAATTCTATTCAATTTCTGTTTCCTGGTTTAACTCCTGATGACATAATTATTACTTCAGCAACTACCACTGCTTTATGAATACCATCTTCACTAGTCGAGCTGTCATTATCATCTAGAAATGTTTTTTTTGTTTCTTTTCTCTCACTAATCATATTAATTATTCAAGTTCATTGAGTAAACAAACGAAAGAATGTATATGAATTATATGAGTAATTAAAACACGATAGAAAACCATTGACTTAAAGCCAAATATATAGGTTGGTAGTTGTTTGTAGTCAGTAGAAAATAAAAATAATCTGTATCAAATAGAAAGAATTAGAATGGCGCAAAAAATATCAGTAGTTTTTGATACAATTTTTTAAATAATTATGGAAATGAAGGTATTTCAGGTGAAAAATGTTGATTGAAATAATAAATAACGCCGTATCAAAAAAAGCAGAAGAGGTGGTAGATCTGATGAGACTTCCTAATTTAAAGCTTCTTAACATCTAAATATTTTCACAATTATATGATGCTAGCATTAGACAAGATTTTGACAACAGAACGGAATCTTCTCTGATGTATTGTAATGAAATCAGGAACTGAAAACTACTAGCTATTGAGATCTTATAAGAGTTGATCAAAAGTAGTCCAGGAAATTGTGATCGAAATTTCAATGTAAAAAGTCAGTCTTAAATTTAGACCGATATTAACTTCTAATACTTAGCTTAACTTTTCATGAGCACTATAAATTCATTTAGTATGATCGGAGACTTTCATCCTATGAATATCTCTTGATCATTAAAACCATGGAAGTTGTTAAAAACCAGCGAAATACGCCACCTTTGGTGTCTCAAAAAAAAAACGATGAAAACTAGCCGATTTTAAAAGCTTCAATCGGATCTGATCGGTTCGTTTCTAAATGTGATCTGATTGACATGTCAGACCAGACTAAATTTGTTGGCCTGGCTCTTATGTTTTCTAAATTAAATGTTGATACATTATCTTACTATTCGAGAGTATTTTAACAAATTCATTTGAACCCAGGAACAAATGCTTGAATCGAACGGTAACTTAGTGTCATAGGAGAACTTATTTAGATGGTAAATTTTGCGCTCATGTGCATTTTCTTTTACTTATTTTTTTGTCAGCCTAATCAAATGTTGTTTTATCATATATTTACGGCATAATGTAATATGACTTAATTGATATTATAGTTTTAATATATATGAGTAATACAATAAAACGTAGTACAATTCTGGTTGAAATCTTTTTTTATTGATAATCTATTTCAATCATTGCAAAAAAAAGTATATAGTTCGTGTTTGTGTATGGAAAATAAAAATTATATTATCTGTTTGTTGATTTACTCTTACTTTATTAAAGTTGAAATAAATAAACATTCGCCATTAGAATGTAAAGATAAATAAGTTATTTATTTTTCAGACAACCGTTGTTGTTTTTTTTATTACTTTCATTCTTTATTTTAAACAAACAATAATAAGTTATTGCTCCTATAAAATATTAATTGAAAGTTTTAAGTTGAAGTTTTCAGGGTCTCTATTTCTATTACAGACTTTAGCTACCGAGAACTACATACATCAGACTCTTTTCCTAGAGTTCCTTAGCAACGCAAAAAAGCGCTGAACGCTATTCACAAGACTTAGACGATTCTAGAACACTCCAAAGCCTTCCTCGACATTTCAATGCCTGAAATACGTTTGCGAATGTTCTATATAATGCAGTTTTTGATTTTTGCATAGACAAAAATTTATATTTAAGATGATAATGATGATGAGTAATGCTGCAATGATTTGCTACAGTAGTCATACAGTCAACATAAAAAATAATCAATATCAGTGTTTGTGAGCTTATCGAGATATCTAATTGTGCGTTGAGATCTGCTGTAGATATAATTGGTATATACCACAGACTTATATTTACCCGTTCAGTCAATGATTAGAATAATAATAATAACGTTAAATTAAGAAAAACGGAATATGAGAATGAAAAGCAACGACTCAGTCAGACAAGAACCAATTTTTTAGTATATGCTAACGGTTAAAATGTGCGCTTGTTATGCTGAAGGAACAATAAAAAAAAAAAGATATTTGTAGGGATCAACGTCTGCCGACTCGCATACATTTGTAAAAAAAGAAAATTTTCTTTTTCTAAAAATGTAAAAGGTACGTCTTTTTATCGATTTTATCTGACTGGAAAGGTAAACAAAAAGTAGAGCACCAATAAAAACCAAACACAAAAAATTCTCTTCAAAACACAGAAATAAATAAGATGGATCATTTTCCTGGGGATCAATTATCCTTGGAAAATAATTACAGTCTGCTAGAGACTTTGTGACACACAATCTAAAAGGAGTGTTGAAGTATAACGGTAAAAATTTAGACACTCCGAAAAGCTATGACAGACGCTCGGATAACACTCTCTCTCGCCTGCACGGTGTGCATTATATATCATTCAATGCAGTTTAATACGCTGATTTCGAACATACTAGTTTTTTCACAGCCGGAAAATCTAAAAAATCTAGCTTTTTTAAAAACCTGCTATGCAGCCTAGGAAAGTTAGTGCTAATAGAGATTAGAGACAGTAGATAGAAGAACATAGTAGCAAAATTTGAATGTGGATGGAATGCTCATTTTTACGGGATTTATCGTACAGACGACACTATAGAAAAAAAAGTTTTTTTGTCTCTCAGACGTTGAACATACAAATTAAAAGATATTTTTTATCATTATTGGAGTTTCAAAAAATGTACTTGATTTGTATATCGAACAGTTTTAATTTTATCAGATATGAATTTTCCTAGTGACATTACAATTTTCAGGCTAATTTTTGGGCAACTGGTTTTCCAATTTCTTTGAAAAGTTCTAATAAAGTTATTTATATCATTAGATAGACTATATTTCAGGATATATTTCTCTATATTTAAAACTTGAAAAAGTACAATTTTCATTTTTAGCCGAATGTTGTCCGCCTAGATGCATACTATGCCCCGTATCACAGACTATGGGAAGATGTTGTTGATATACGATCTAAGATTGTATATCAATAACATCTCGTTGCAATATATGAAATATTTATTTATTACATTTCTTGAGGTTTAAGCACAATGATGATGAAGAAATGTTTCTCAAACTAGATAGAATAAAACAATCTTCCTGTAGCTATATCATATTTCACATATTAACCCTACAGGGATTGCACTAACAATTTTTTCACTTGATGTATTTTGTATTGGTATAATGAGACTAAAGGTCACATATGAATTCCACATTTAGCTTCAAAAGGACTGCGCTGACAAGTGCTTTTTTTTCTATTTGTTGATTATTTATGTATGCTATAGCTCCCATATGTTCTTAAACATATTATCATTTGAGTTTACGGTCTCCTGTATCTGGTGATTTCAATAATAATTATATGATATTAATTTTGTTGTAAACAATAGAATTTTTTTTATAGGTTTACGAGAAATTAAAAGTATTCTGATGTGAGTAAAGAGACGACTCTTATCTACACCACCCTATATGCAAAGCAATAATAAGATTATAATACTAATATATTCATTCATATCTTGTTAACCCAAATAACATATTTATATAAACTGTGAAGAACAAAAAAAAAGAAGTTTAATTTCGCTTCGTTTTCTCTGTCAGAAGAAAAATATTTTAAATTTATGATGACATTTTGTGTGTTTAATTGAATCCGATTATATAGATATTACGACATACTTTTGTATTAAGTAAGATTTCAAATGGATTCAATAGTTAAACAACTTTAATGTGACATGTAAAATAAATATTAAAATAAAATATCTTAAACATTATAATAACAAAAACAAGATTTTAAAATTTAAAATAAAATTTTCTCATAAACCAAAATAAGTATAATGTATAATTACATTTAAAAAAAACAAATTCATTCATTTCATGAATGAGGTCTCAAAGCAATAAAACAGGATCATATAATCATTCTATTATCTTTGAGTTCGATTTTATGAAGAAATAGACTAAAATACTCTATAATAGAAATCATTTTCTTATCTTTATCAAGTATTTACGGATTGAATAAAGGTAAGTATGTATATATATATATATACATACATTGTCAATTACCTACCTTTAAATTATCCAATCCCTTTTTTCTATTACTGATAGTTACTAAGACGATAATATGCAGAATTGCTTGTCAACTATATACAATATTTTTTTTCACTTTTTTTCATTGACAATCATAAAAAACTCAGATTCAATAAATAGCTTGTGTTAAAAGATTTTAACAGTGACAAAATTTTACCACAACAATGTCTTCACCAATCGAACGTCCATCAAACGATAATGATGAATATAGCCGACGCAGAGAATCACCATCACAAAAACGTCAATCTGTTAATCCAAGTAATTTTGTCCTTGGACGATCACAAACACCACCAGGTCGAGTCAATAATAGTCAACAAGGTCAGCGACTTACTAATGGTGGTGTTTTAGATAATCAAACATCAGATGCTGATCATAATAGAATTTTACTAAAAAATTTAGCAGCTGATTTGAGTAATTTACTCAATCGAACAGATATCAGTGATTGTTTTCTCAATGTTAAAGGTATGAAGAATTGGTTTTTTTTTGTTATTTGCAATGTATTTATAAGAATTTTTTTCTTTTGTAAGGTACTTTTATGGCCGTTCATAAATGTATTCTTGCTGCTCGTTCAAATGCTTTTGCCGGTAAAGAATTTAGAATTTTTTTTTTTTTTTTTTTATAAAATCTAAGTTTAATTATTAAAGCTGTTATTTCGGCTAATTTTAATCGACTTCCAATGGATGAAAGAAATCGAATTCAAACAATGAGTGATACAGAGAAATTAACTATTGTTATTGATAAAACAGATCCAGAAATAATGAAAGAAGTTGTTATTTTTATGTATACGGGACAATGTGCATTAGATGAAGGCAATGGTAAGATTTCATTTTTATTTTACGTACAATAATAATCTATGAATATTTCAAAAAAAAAAAAAACAAAAGATCTTTTCATTTTAATTTTAAGCTTACGCTCTACTTGATGCTGCTGGTCGATATGATATTAAATCTTTAAAACTTCATACTGGTCGTTGTAAGTCTTTGTTTTTTAATTAATATTTTCATTCAAATAATTTTTTTTCTTGTAAATATTTATTTAGTTCTTGCAAATCGTATTGATACAAATAATGTTTTAATGTTACTCAAAGCCGCATATAGATACGATAATAAATTAATCAAACAACGTTGTATTGAATATTTTATTAATCATGCTAAAGAAGTTATGGCTATACATGAAACATGGAAACGATTTGCTGAAGAACAACAACCAATTGTTGCTGAACTTCTTCATTGGCTTGTTAACAAAGATTTATTCTATAGTGAAAAACCACAATGGGAAGCAGCTTCACGGTGGTAATTGAACAAGAACATATACAAACATAATTTTAACAAAAAAAAAAAAAAGAATAAAAGCTACGCAGGCAAAAATATTTTTACATAGAGTATCTTAATTATCTTCTTTTTTTTCTATATAAAATAAAGAGTATTAGTAAACCACCGGATATTTGCATTGTTAAATAGGTAAATGAACTTGACCATAAAAATCAATTTCATCATCAAATATACTATCTTGTTGTTCATCTCCATCGAGCTAAATAAATCAAATGTAATAAAATTAATTTAAAAATAAAAAAAAATATTACTTCATTAAGTTCTCGTTCAGTAAAAATAAATGGAAGACACCATTTACGAAATGGAACAAGTAAAACAAGAATAAATGGAAATAAAAAAGCAAAACTTGTAACTTTTATTGCTAGTAATAAACCGGCAGCCACTATTTGTATAAATGTATAAGCATAACGTTTCATTTGACGAATCTGATCAAAAAAAGAAAAAAAAACAAATTTCAGAATATTCTTTTTTTTTTTCTTCAAAAACAAGAACATACTCGTCTTAAATATCCAACATTTGGATGATATTTTGTTGGAATAAACATCATTTTAAGTCGACTAAATAATTGTGTACCAGATATTGATACAATACCAAAATATAAAAAAATACCAAATAAAGCAGCAACAGGAATTTTACGTATAATTGATGCTGCAAATATTGTACAACCAATAAGAATATGTACACCTATATTTGTTAAACGTTGATCTTTTATATCGATTAGACGAGGTTTTTCTCCTGGTGCATGAGTTTTACTATATCTTGATAAACTAGCTACATGTGCAATACTTCGTACAGGTGCTGCACATATCCATGGAAGACCAAAAAGTCCATTAATAGATATTAAAACGCCTATAATTCAAAAACAAAAAAACATTATATTTCATAGGAACAAAGAGAAAGAAAAATACCTGCTATCAAAATATCCAAATGATAACCGGTACCTTTAATAGGTTTAGTTGTATAAACACATTTAAGTTTTGTTTGTATCATAATACTATAAAATGAAGATATTTTAATTTATTAGATATTTTAATTTTTTTTTTTTTTTGTTAACCTAGTTAATTCAACTTCAAAAAAAAGAACTACAGATATAAGAATAGCAGGAAATGAAGATGCAAAATAAACCCAAAATGGTAAACGTTCACGTAATGGTGATATAAGCCAAGTATTCCCACGTTCACGATCACTTGGTCGAATTGAATTTGGTACAGTAATTTTCTATATAAACAAATAAAAATAATAAATTATCTATTTCGTACTTTTTTTTTTTAATTACTTGAGTTAAACTATGACCACCAGCATTTTTTGTTATTAGCATATCAAATAGTACCATACATATGAGAGCAATGGTCATACCAAAATCACTCAATGTTTGTCTTGTCTAAAGAAAATATTTAATTAAATGTTGTAAGATATGATTTAAAAGGAATATGGAAGTTTAGAAGTAAAAGTTTCTGAAGCCGATGGTAGTTAGGTTTAGATATTATAGGTAAGAAGAGTTTTGTTGTGCTCTTTTTTTTTGTAAACAAATTAAATGTTTTTTTCAATAAAACGAACAAAAAAATATTCTTTTAAGTATCAAAATTTTCTTCTAATCCCTGTCCGATCAGTAAAGAATTCCTAGGCCCGAATCCGATGGGTTCTACTATCACTCCACTAGAAATGTGTAGAATCAAGTTTCATGGTCTCGATCTAGAGAAAACTATTCCAGAATTTATTCATATCGTATTCAAATACTTAGGACATATCAAAAGTTCTGACTATGGCATTTAAAGGATTTTTTTTCGGATAAGGTGATCTATTGAGAAATGAAAACTCAAGTATCCGATGTTGGTAGAGCTTTTTGAGGCGCGTCGAGTAAATCTTGTTTTCATAGGACTTTGAAGGACCTAGAGTCAATTTATTGATAGATGATTACACACTCATATCCATACCCACACTGACAAGATGATCGGAGATGCTACATATAGGAGGTTGTAGCCTGTCAAAAATTCTATAAAATCATATGTAAGAAAAATACCTTCGACTAATGTCAAACACCACAATATTCAGAAACTTATCATGCTTGGGTGTGGATTAGTAATCAGCGGAGTCGCATTTTTTCATTCCGAAAGCCGACTCCGACTCTTAAAAAAAATTTCTTGCGACTTCGATTTCTATTCCGACTTCGAAAAAAATTTTCTTTCGACTCCGAAAAAACTCCGAAACTGTGTTTTGTAGTTTATCCACATAAAATTCATACCAAGATTCGATATTCTGAAAGAAGAAAAACAATTGGCGACTTAATAATAAATAAAATACAGTTTATTTTGTCATAAGACATATTTCGTCATGTTTTTTTTTCAGAAACAAAAAAAGAGAAATTATAAGTAACAAATTTTAACACATAATTGATGATTATCGGAGTCGGAGCCGAAATCGGGTTTCGGAGTCCTATACAGTTCACTAGTGTGGATATGTAGTCATCTATCAATAAATTGACTCTAGTTTCTTCAAAGCCTTATCAAAACAGAATTTACTCGGTGCGCCTTAAAAAACTCTGCAATATGATATATCTGGTTTTTCATTTTTCAATAGGTTCTCTTATTCGAAAAGATCCTTTAAACGCCATGGATAGAACTTTTGGTATGTCCTAATTAAATTCTTCAATATTCGTAGTCCTAGTTCCGATCTTGCCAATTTTTTTTTCTCGTGATTCCAGTCTCGGTCACTGAAACTAAAATTGATCTTTGCAGGTCGTATCAGATTTTATTGATATTTGATCACAGATCGTATGTTAATAACGTCTTATTATAATATATGCTCTATTTGACTATTGCATTCCAAGGAGAATTAAATAAAAGAATGGTAAAGAAAAATGTCCTAAAAATAGTTACACATTTCAATCCGACAGAGATTGCGTCAATAACTTTTATTTATTAACCAATAATTAGTTTCAATCTCTTAATAACTTATCGATCGTTTTGAAAGATTATACAAAAAACAAAAAGTTTTGAATATATTCAGGTCGGAATAAGCTGACATAGACAATTGACCTTGTTTTTATTATTAGAATTTGAACAAGCAATTCGTCTGCTCATTGATCTTTGTTTTGTTTTTGCAATTTATATACCGGATATTTAATATGAAGTTGTTCCATTTAAAGGATACGAGTACTATGAACTTTACGTCATTTTCAATAAACTCAATTGATATACAATTATGCATAATTGACAATCTTCAGAAATGATATTTACACTATTTTGGTTTAAGATTTTAGTAAATTACAAAAATTAGATAAGTAAATAATTCGAATAGATTTCTTTTTCTTTTTTTTTTGATTAATTGTAAATGAAAAATTAATATTTAAATAGAATTAACTTACTGTTCGACCGAAAAAATTACTTCGTCTAAAACGTTTAAGTGCAAGAGACATAAAACACGTTCCAAGTAGAATAATTAATGAAAGTAATGCTTTATTTGGTAATTGAGTTCCATCATTTGGTATTGTTATAGAATTATTTTGTAATAATGACGAAGTAGATGATGTACAATTATAACATGAATATTTAAATGAAGAATTATTTAATAATAAATTCATATTTTTCATAGTAATTGATCTATTTAATATAGAAGATATATTACAAGAACAATTTAATGGATAATTATAATTATATTTTGATAATACTGGATTTAATTGAAATATCTTTTTTAACAAAATTAAAAAAAATTATAATGTAAAAAAGAAAAATTATTCAATATTTTACCGTATAAAGTTTTTTAAATGGTTCATATAAATAAACAATAGCAATAATAAGAGCAAAAATTTCTTCAGTAAATCGAGTTACATAACGAATCATAAAACTACCTTCAAATGCTACTAGAATAATTATAAAAAAAGTTGTCCATAAACTAACACATAATCGAACTATCCAAAAATTTGTTTGTAATAATCGACATAACTAAATACACAAAAAAGAAAACATACATTAATAAATATA
>CAJNOL010002386.1:0-39770 GCA_905250125.1 Rotaria sordida | reverse complement strand
TTAGAAAAAAAAAGAAGTCAATATACATATCTATATAGTTTTTTTTTTTATTTATTTGTCATTATCTTTTGCAATATATAGGCGATATGGCATGCAGGTGCATTGTGTATTAAGCTACTGTTAAAATATAATATTTGACATACTATTGTTATATTTAGATTGTAATTTTATAATGTATATTTACCAAAGACTATTATTGTCATGATAGGTAATGGAAAAAGAAAGATTATAAGAAGCTTATAGTGTAAATCAAAGTACGCCGGATCATTTTTTCTTTTTCTTTTTCGCTGGTCAATGTTACTGACTTTATATAGTAAATTGAAAATAAGTTCTAAATTTAGAAAATGTGAATGTGAATACATTTAAAAGCTAAGACGAACTGAGGTATTTTCAAGGTATAAAAAATTTTCATAGCACAATTACTTTTTTAATGCTAAGAAAATGAAGATAGAAACTTATTTTTTTATCGAATGTCGATTTTCAAAATTTTTTTTTCTGGTTAGAATCACAGCTTTTTTTTTTATTTATAGCCATGTAAAAAGCAATAAAAAAAATTATCTATATTGAAGTGTAATGAACACATTTTTATGATTTATTGTCAAGTTACCAGATAGTTGTGATTATGTATTCTTCAATTTAATTTAATAGAATCGAAGAGTAGAACATTGAATTTATATAAACAATTATTTCATTGAATATTTACTACTTAAATGCATAATATTTAAACTAGACCAGAACTAAGAGGAAATAGAATAATAAAAGATGGAACAATAATAATAATATAAATAGATCAACGACAGTATGTCAATGGTTAGTCTTGGCGTCAAATGATAATACATCTTGATGTTTTCTAAATATCTCTCGAATGCAACTAGCTAAAAATCTGTAGTTTCCACTATTCGAACAAGAAATGTGAGGAATACAAAACTATACAAAATGATCTTGACTATGAATTGATTAAGCTGATCACTTTTTGCTATAGAGATTTTCGAAAAAAGAAATTCTCAATTAATTGTGAGTTAAAATTTATTCGATCAATTGCAAATACATTTCTCTGTTGATTTATGCAAGGTCAAGTCTTCGAGCTTATTCTATTTAATAGTTATGAACGTTTCACTGAACGCATTGAAATCGGTCAACGGACTATATTGAATTTAGAACATTCGACTAACTTGAGTCGAATGGTGATTCTTATTTTTAGTTTTGAAGCAATTTTATGTCAGAAGGACAAGATCTGGAACATACGCTTTCTGATATTAAAAGTTTTGTACAAACTGAACAACAAAAATCGTGATCTAGTAGTCAACAATCATATGAAAAGTACAAACAAACATCACCATTCGACTTATTTTAATACAGTTCAAATTAATCAGGGGTCAGTTGGCTGATTTTAAGACGTCCAGTAAAATTCTTAAAACTATTAAATGGAATAAGCTTGAAGAGTTGGTCTTGCATAAAACAATAACGAAATGTCTCTGCTATTGAATGACTAAATTGAAACTCATAATTAGTGAAGAATTTTTTTTTTGTCGAAAATTTCTATAGCAAAAACTGGTTAATTTCACCAACTCATAGTCGAGATAATTTAGCACAGTTTTACATTTTTCACATTTCTTTTTCGAATGACCAAAATTGCAACTCTTTAGCTGGTTTCATTTGCGAGATATTCAGAAAACATCGAGATGCATTATAGTTTGACGTCAATAAATAGTAAACTATAGGTTACAAAAAAACAAATAGATATATATACACACTCATTGTATTGTTTGTTTTTTTGAACTTTCTACATCGAAGTTACGTGTATGTTATGTTAATTCAATACCATCTTATGTTGTCATAATAAAAGAGTACTAATGGCGAGTGTAGTGCACTATCAAATGTGTACTCTCTGCAATTACTATGAAATATCAGCTAAAAGTGGTACTTGAATAGCATTAATTAAACTAAAACAAACAAGACGACGTTGAGTACAAGTGAACTTTTACAGTGAGTTCAACGATATTTTTATGTAAAAACTAGACGAGAGTAGTTGATAAAAGAAACACATTTTGAAACTCAAACAAATAGTGATCGTTACAGTGCGATTATTCCCATGCGATAAAAAAAACAGGGAAGAAAAAAAAAGATAACATTGATTATTGATTGTTAAATGGGATTCGGTCAAGTTAAGCATATCAATGATAATAAATACAAAATCATACTATTTTCATTTGTTCACAATTATAATATTTTTTGTATTGTGTCGTCTGTATTGCAATTACATGACTAAATCTGGCATCTATTTTTCCTATTCGTTCGACTGACATTGGATTTTAGAAAAAGATAAAAATGAACATGTGTGATTCATGCATCATTAAAACAATCGCATTGAAAAAACTAATAAGAAGAGAATTTTGCTTTTAAAAGAATAAAAATTGACAAAAAGTGTAGAAATCGCTTTAGAGAAATGGTTAGATAGATTTTCGCTCAGGGTAATATTTTTCTTTTTATGAGTATTGTAAACTAATATGAACTTATGTAAAAGATACTTCATTCATATTTGATATGCAACTAATCAATCAAAAGTATTGCGAAGACTGCCTGAATAGAATTATTTAAAAAAGAAAATCTCAACAGCAAATAGAACGATCGATAATATGATATTTTTAGCAGTGAGCAGTAGCTGCAGTGCTACCAAGATTAGCTTTATCTGGAACTAAACTTACAAAAATATTTTAGAAGAAAATCAATATTTTCTTCAACTCACTATAGTCATAATTTACTTTGTGTATTAGTACTTGTTGTAAAGTAAGCCTTACATGAAGTTGTTTTAGTAGATAAAGATAAAATGAATGTCAGTTGAGGCAATGACATCGCTGGAGAGTCGATTGTTTTTCTAGTAAATGTAGTATTGTTATGATAGTTACACAATGTAACATTGATATATTCAGATATCAAATCTATAGAGAAAGTTGATGAAGTGTCTCTATTAAAGTCATTGTTTCTGTTTAGTCAGGATGTGTTGATATTATAATTGTAAGAACGATTTTAAATACAACTGCAGTATGTAACGATTCTATTAGTGTCTGAAAAATGATTATACAAAAAATAAATCTCTTTTTTCTTCCAAAGGATCTATTGGATTCGTATATACTATCAGGTATCAATAACGATAATGCATAATACACTTGAGCTTTTCACATTATTTTGATACAGCTTAATATCAATAAATTAATACTCTAAACATGTATGAGGTATATCTGATGTCTGAATGCATTTCGACAAATGTTATTAGTTTGGATAGGAATTTGGTTAATATTGGCACATTCAAATTTTCTTTAATTGAATTTACACATGTCTCCAAATTTTGGATACAATTATTCTTAGTATCAATGTATAATATCATGGTATCAACAATTTCATATCGTTGCGGATCACATGTACATTTATCCACATCACGGATGTCTTCAAAACCTGTATAGCTATGTGTTTTAATTAATTGACGAAATGTATTTATAAACCAGATCCCACTCGAAATAATAATATTCTGCGATTCTTCAGTATTATTGAAATAAGTGTAAACATGAACTGAGTAATGATACTAATCATTGTACACAATATTCTCGATACAATTGATGATCACATTGATAACAGCTAGTATCGATTAAAGAAAAATAGAATGATCGTTTTGTGGAATAACAATCAATATTACAAGAAAAGCAATAAATTAAAAATGAATCATGTTAATCCAAACGAACTACTGTTCGTATATAATGATATTTTATAATTGAAATGCAGTCGATTATAGCACAAAAACTTCAATGTTACGACTAATTATGCAAAAATATATGAAAATAACGAATTATATACATGTTTCGTTGATTAGACATGTTCACTTTCGAGGCAACAAATTTTTTAATTTTTTTTTCTGCTTATTGTTTGTTTAAAGGATCAAATAAAATAAAAAAGTCAAGATCTCGAATGCAGAAGCAACAAAATTCTTTTCAAGAATTGATGGAACGAAACTCTCCTACATGATTAATTTTTTCTTACTTTACAATTTTAAAATACTTGTTCAATTGACAAAACTCTCTAAAAAGTTACTGATATTTGAATTTTTATATCTCATAGCAACATATATCAAGATTAGCTTTTTAATATTTTCAAAGAAGACCCAATCACATATTTGATTTTCATGCCTGTTTTATGAATACATTTCTTTTTGTGTGTGTCGGTGTGTTGCTCTTAGTAATTTTATTTTGAATATTCATAAGTACTTTTAATTCCATTATAAGTAGCTTCTATTTCATTTTTATTTATAAATGAATAATAATGCGGACGATTGATGAGAATGAAATTCATTGAAACATCTTAAGTATATACTTATGAATATGTCTTCTATGCATTATATCAACACAAAAGTATGCACTTGAAATGAAATTAATATATATTAAAAAGTTTATCAATATATCAAAAGTTATTTTATTTTTATTTATAGATGAATCAATCAAATGCAAACATTCTTTAATGTTTCAGTTATGAGATAAACCTTACTTAATAAGAATGTATATATAATACTCTTAATAGGGATTTAAAGTATAATAAATTATTATTCATCGTGACAAGTACGACTGAAAAGAATTAATTTTATCGTTTTTATACGGATATTTTTACTTTCTCCGTTTGTTTTTTTTTTCTTATGTAAATATCAGTTGACAAAATGAGAATCTTTCTTGGTTTGTGTTTAATGAAAAAAACAAAATTATTGACAATCAATCCCACAACACAAAATATTTATTATATAAGCAACAATAGAGATATATAACTTTACAAAAAAAAAAAAGAGAGAAAGGATCTATCTTCGATAGTTAAAACTAGAAAAAAAAAAAGTAAATATTAATTCAGCGAGTTGGTCGTTGAGCTTTTGTAAAATTAGCAGCATCAATATCCATTCCCATATAATCATCACGCATATATGTATTAGGTTCTCTGAAAAAGATTCATTAAATAAATATATAACATCTAATACATAAATTAAATCTCACATGATCAAGGTTAGTATGTTATTCATAAACACCACGTCTTTTCATAATGGTATTATTAGTTCCTGAACGATTAGTATTTCGATTATTAGTATTAGTCGGTTCAGGTTTGAGAAACGGTTTACTATTTGAATTATACATATTTTATTTTTTTTTATGAAATTTTCTTTATTTTTTATGTTCATTCTTTCTTCTTACCTATCAATATCCATCTCACCACCACTATTAATTGAATTCCAATGATTCATATCTGGTGATTCTCGACCATCTAATGGAAATTCATCTACTATATTTTCATTAGTAAAATAATTTTAAAATGAAACAAAAAACAAAAATTTTACCTGCATCATTATAACCAAATTGATCAAGATAATCATCTTGATCTCCAAATGCCATTGGATCAAAACCATAAGGTCCTGTATTATTTATTGGTGTTGGTTCATCATCTTCATATGAAACTTGTTGTCCTTCAATTGTTTCAAGCCATGTTTGATTATGATTACGAAAACGAGCAAGTTTAATACGACTTGCCCAATCTGGATCACATTCCTAATTATAAACATATCCTTTTCTTTTTTTAATTTTATTTATTTACATAATAATATAATACATACACTTATTATTTCCAGTGTCATATCACAAACACGTCGTACTTCTTTATTTTTATCTTGCATAAGATCAATTAAATAAGCCGGTGCCTCTATTAAACATTTAAACAAAATAATAAATTAAGAAAAAAACAAATTTCTATACCTGTCTTTTTAATAATTACATTTCGAGTTGATTTATGAAAACAAAGTTGATAGAATACATAACATATTTGTAAAACAATTTCATCATCTTCTTGTTGAGCTATAATAAAATAAAATTTTCTTTTTCTTCTTATTTAAATTATATTGACTAATTTCAATAGCGATAGATCAGTATAAGATGAAAGTATATAATCTTTTCTTTTGTTCTAAAGCCTTACCTATTCTTCTATTAGTTCGTCTTCGAAATGCTTTTTTTTATAATAAAAAAAGAAACAAACAAACGAAAATTTCTTTCTCAAAATATTAAAATCTATTTTGAATAAAAAAAAAAAATTTTTTAAAACATATTTACCATGTAAAAGTTCAATAAGAATTTGAATAATATCACTTTTTGCAAGGACTTCAGCACATGCATCATCAGCACAAAGTGTACCAACAAGTACAACAACATTTAATGTTAATTCAACATCAGCTGAATTTGGTTTTAATTTTGATTTAATCCATTCAACAAGACCATATTCATCCATTAAAGCTTGATAATCAATATCAGGTATTGTTAAATTAGCTAATGTACCAACAACTTCTGTAAGAAATACTTCATCTTTTTCTGTAACTAATGTTTCACCTAAGGGACCAACATATGACTAAGAAAAAACAAAAAAAACAAAGAAGAAATCATTCGAACTTAAATTAGAAACAAAAAGAGAAATTTTTTTTCTTACAATAAATTGACTTTTAATATCAGGTGAAGCATGTGATGAAATATTTCGTATCATTTTCATAATTAATGAATCTTTATATTTATAAGCTCTTTTCATAAGTAATTTCAGACCTTTTCCATGTTTATAGTCACATAATTGTTCAGCACAACCAGGATTCAATGCTAAATTTATTGCTAATGCAATAACTTCTGGTTCAAGACGTTCTTCTTTACAATCAATAATCATTTTCATTAACTAAAATAGTTTTTATTTTAATTTCAAAAGTAATCTTAAGGGTAATTCCTCCTCCCCACAGTGTGCATCTAGACTAACATTTGGCTGAAAATAAAAATCGTTTTTTTTTTCAATATTTAAATATAGAGAAATATACTTCGATCCAGTCACATTCAACATCCAAACTTTGCTAGAACATTCTTCTATCTACTGTCTCTAATTCCTGTTAGCATAAACATTCTTGGACTGTACACTGGGTTTCCAAAAAATCTAGGTTTTTTAATTTTTTTGGCTTTGAAAAAATACTTAATCGATAAAAATAGTATTTTCAGAATCAGTGCATTAGACTGTATCGAATGATATATAACATAAAACAATTTTGAAGGAAGAAGCAATTTTCTCGAAAAAATGAGGGTAAGGATCCTGCAAAAATTTTTTTCTTAAAAATACTTTTCTGTGTTATATTCAATCATTTCTGAGCAAGAAAGTCATATGTCCATCTATCATGCGAACAACGGACACTGTCGTGGAAGGGGAGGAGGTAACCTTAAATTAAACAAATGTTTACTTGTTGATTGCATTTTGTATATGTGAAATAACCTTTTGTTCGATCGTCCATACTTAAATGATATAATAAACATAAACAAATCAAACGTTGATTTTCATCATCTATAAGACAGAAAAAAAAAAACTTTTTGTTTTTTCTGTTTTTTTTTTGTACTATTAAAATAATTTACCAATTAAATCGACTAATTTTGGTAATAAACCAATACGAATAATTTGTGCACGAATATCACGATCAAATGATAGATTAAGTAAAAGACGAAGTATTATATTTAATAAATCAGCTTGAGGACATGGAATTAATCGAGCAACTTTCATAACTAATTTTTGATCACGCTAAACAGATGTTGTTTATATTATAAAAATTATCAAGATAAACTTTTTTCTTAATGAGAAGAACATTCCACATAATAAATTACTTTATGTTCTAATATGTCTTTGTATGTAAGTTATGTACACTTTATTGATGAGGAAACCATTCTAAGTGATTAATCATTTTGAATTTCGAACTTTTGGATTAAGATGAACTTCATTAATGTATGATAAATTTTTAAAATTATCAGTCTTTGTCACCCTTTTCCTGAGGATTATAACTATTTTACCGGATAATAGACTGTTTCATTTACAAAATATTGAATATTCAAAAAATCGCTCGTATCTCAAAATCAATATACGAACAGTATGTTCTTTGAAAATTCTATATTTCACAACATAAACATATTTTGGAGTTGAAACTTTTAGATAATTCTAATTACAATTAGATCTATTTGTGAACAAATTTCAAAGCGAAATGCCATCATTTAAATAGTTGGCACATATCGTACCATAGGTTAAAATTCCAATAAAAAAAACCTCTAATTCTCAAGAAAACTACTGATAAGACTTATCCTTTTAGAACTTTTTCATATCTTACTATGATCTACTTAAAATACTGAGTCTGAACTTCAAAATAATTAATCTCTTTTGAACGGTTTTCGTTTTACAACGAGATACATCAAGAAAAATTACTGAGCGAATAACTTAATAAAATAAACATATCATAAGATGACAGATTTATCATCTGGCATCGTTTATTTGCCAGTTGAAAAGTACATCTGACTGATATCAAAGATCAGTTCAGTCTGATACCGAATGAAATCTATTATCGAATTGATCATCATCTTTACGATGAATCTCAAGTCAATAGCAGCACAAATTTAACGTTAATATTCTAAAATTTTCTACAATTCTATACGATCATAATAAATAGAAATTAAAATCTATTCCAATGTTCACCTAAGTAATGTAAATTCTACTTGACATTTTGGTCAATTTATTTTATATCCAGAAAAATATATAGGAGAAAAGAAATGTATTAATAAAAGCCTATTGAAAATAGGTCGAACTACATTCTATATCTGTCAAACAAAAACACACACGCGCACACAAACTAAATCCTGAGGAAAAAAAAAGTAATTTGCGCAGAAGATAAACAAGAAAAAATATATAAATAAATATCTCATATGAAATGAGTATTAACTAATACAATCATTGCCTAAAACACCTTCATCATTAATAATATCGAAATAAATTCGAGGAAGTGCACAACCAAATGCAGATATAAGTGGTTCACATTTTAATTGACAAATATATGGTATATTTTGTTCCATAATTGATTGAATAAATATCTTTAAATCTTGTAGAACATGTTTTTCTAATTGAAAAAATTCTCCAGTTAACATACAATAATTAACTGATGGATAAAGTTTACATATTAATTTTATTGTTAATGCTATATTCATTGTAATCATTGACAATAATGACCGACGCATTGCTAAATGTATTTGTAATGATGATAATTCCAGAAAACTATCATCAGTTTGTGTATGAACATCAAATGTAGTAATATTTTTATCATATGATGCTGTTCGTCTATTTGACCAACCACGATAAATATAATGTGGTTTATTTGATATAGAATAATCATTAGGAAAATATCGTTGTGATAAACGTATAAAACTTGTTATTGGTATTTGTGATGAATAGATTGATGATGAACGATGACAATTTTTACATAGATCTTGGCGATTAAAATCAAATGATATTGGTGGAGATCGTCGAATAGTAAATGGTGATGATAATAGATGAGATGAAGATGCTGGCATTCTATATGAAACAATAAAACAGCATATAATTAAAAACTAAGAATCAAATAAGCGGGAAGCTGATGATGTAACAAATTGTTTTTTTTTTAACTATGTCAAACAAAAAGTAAGAACTATGTCAACTTCGATTTCACATGTGATCATAAAGTGTCAATCTGTACGATGGTTCGATATGTGCCAAAAGCAATGCTTTATCTACAAAATGAATTATTTCTCAGTATTTTTCGATGATGGATGCAAATGACAGATATTGTTTTGTAAAATATGCATAGATTTTGAACTATTTCTCGTATAATACTAAGAAATACTTCATCTGTTAGATAAACATAGAACAAATCCAACCAAGAGTGGTTGAAGTACATGTCGAATCCTAACGAATGCAACGTATTCTTCGATTCTAAATAAATGATCTAGCCGAACATTTTTTTTTTTTATATATCAAAATTTCTTCTTTCTAACTACATGTAATCTAGTCGAAAATTATTAATTTCATAGAAACGTATATTTACATTTGTTCGTCATCATTTGTATTAAAACCAGGTTGAAAAAGTTTCATTAAATTTAAATAAGTTTTATAACATAAATTATTTGATGTTATTACTGAATATTTACTTGATGAATGAACAATATAAAAAAATGTACTTGATGCTTCAGCATGAACAAGTATATAAGGATAACGTTCATATTTATCTTGTTTAATTTTATGATTGTGATTAATAATTTCAATAAATTCATCTTCTTCATTATTGATTCGAATTTTTTTTCGAAGAAAAAAATCTAAACCAATCATATATGATTCAGCACGATATTGAATAATATCAAAATTTAAATTGATTTTATTTAAACGAGATGAAATTTTCAATTCATATTCATTTGTTTGTTCACCTGTTAAAGCAATATTGAGAACAAATGATGAAGCTAGTGAGGAATTATAACGTATGAATGATTGTAAATGTATAAGAACAAGATCAAATTCTTCATGTGTTAATGTAAATAAACGAAAATTTGCTTCTTGTTCAGTTATAGTTTGTAAATCAACATTTAATATTGACCAATCTTTATATTCATTATTAATAATTAATGATATAAGATAACGTTGAAAAAGTATTGTAGAATAATCAACATTTTGAGGATAGAGTTCAAGTAAAACAAGATGTATACTAGTTGCTGTTATATTTAATCCAATAGCTGGTATATGACATGGAGATGATGAATTAGGTTTTGTATCATCATCAGTAATTGTTTTATTTACTTCGGAATTTGAAGAGAATGAAGCTAATGACAAAAAAAAAAAGAGAAAAAATTGAAATTGTAATGAATATGTTTAGATCTAATGAATGAGAAAATTTTCTTTCAAATCAATCTAACTGTTTAAAATTTTTCTGATAAAATTCTTTAAAAAGATAATTCGAAGATTTTTCAACTGATCAATTTTATCTTTGGACATAAAAGTGCTTATTTCGTATTGAAAAAAGATTTGCTCCGAGTCTGATTACTGTATTATTTATTTTTCCACTATTTTATGACAGAATTTTTTTTAGATTTGATTTTATAGTCATATAAACAGTACTTAACTATTTCAACATGTCCTTGTTGTTTCAACATGTCTGTCCTTAAGATAAGAATAATCAATATTTGTCTGAATAGTTCTTTGTTTTTTATTTTAATTTGTATTAGTATTTTTAAATAATAATATAGAAGCAAATAAAACTATTTTTTCTATGTCCGACATCAATATCCTTCGATCTGAATTGCTTATGTATTACTATAAATGTCTAGACATGTATTTAGAAAAAAACGAAAAAAAAACTTACTAGTTTCAGTTAGTGAAGATACTGGTTCATCAATAATAATAACTTGTGTTTCCTGTTCAGCTACTGTTGATATAGATGAATTTGATCTTGATGAAAATGCTGATGAATTAGTTGATGTTGATGATGATAAATCTCCTCCATCCATTGATAAAAAACTCGAATAATGTGATGATGATCTTTGATCATCAAATTTTTTTGATAATGGTGGTGATTCCATATCTTCAACATTTTGTTTACTAGGTAGTTTTATATTATTACCTTTTGATAATAGTTCGACAAGTTTTGTTACTGTTTCAAATGTTTTAATTGGTCTTGTTATTGTTACATTTGATTTACATGTTGATGGACCACGTTTTGGTTTATAAAAATAATCACTATGTTCAGAACGTAGTCTATCAAATGAATGAGGGGATAAAGATCGATGAAAGAAACCTGAATAAGTATCATTGCCAATACCACCTTCGTCTTCATTTTTAGTTGATGCCATTAGTTAAAAGTTTGAATAAAATAAGAAAAAACAAACGGAGACGAAGATCTATAAGTTTGTTCTAAATTTTTCTTGTTTTTTTTTTTTCGATTGTAATAAGATGTGTCACAATTTTTACATCTAACAAATATAATGTCATAAAATCTGATTATCATATACGGTCTTAAAGGTGAATAGGATCAGATGTCATCGTGAAAAAAAAGATCGTTGTGTAATTGTCATCACACAATCAAGAAGAAAAAAAAATATGAAGAATGACATGATAATTATCAAATATATGAATAAAAGAAAAAAAATCACAAACGTCAATAAACCACAAAAATCAAGTACGATTTAACCACAGTATCCTCTATGCTTACTTTAAAATAACATAATCTCACAGACAAAGTTGAAGTTTTCTTTCTTTTTTTTTTTACCGACAAGAAAAATAATTTTTCATAGTCAAGTGTTTTTGTAACATAATGGTCACTACTGACACTGATGTGTTATTCTTTTGGTTTTTACAACCATCTATTGAAGAGGCTATTAATAATAGTAAAAAAAAAATTCTTATTAGTGCTGACAAACTATTCTGGTATATTAGATCAAATCTGTTCTCTTTCTCGTGTCAGCTATTCTTTTTTATCCAATGGTGGCTGTTATCTGTGGTATTTCTGTTATTGTTGTTTTGTCTATATTTAGAAGAACAGAAGATATGAGTCAAGGAGAATATTGAAGTGAAGAGAAACTACTATAATGAGCAATGCCTGATGACAACACATACCAGATCTTCAAGATCTTGTCATCATTCGAATATTTTTAAGGTGTAAATAATATTTAACTAAACATTGAGGTGACGAACAATTGAAGATGAAAAAAAAAAAAACAAAATTTACTATATTTAATATGTTGACATGAGTGACAAGAAGTAGAGAAGAGAGGAGGAGGGAGAGCAGAGGAAGGGAGACAGAGAGAAAAAGCGAAAGCCGACACGATATTTTTACAGTACAGTAAATGTATGTTCTTTCTTTCTTTCTCATGACATAAAGTGCATATGCATCGAGACATAAAATGAAACGAAACGGAGGTGAAGATGGACAGTAGCGATGACACTGACAACGGTCTTAATTTGAGACATCCATAAATACAATAACCCTCGTAAAGAGAATAAGATGAAAAAATAGATAATTTTTTAAAAAGAAAACAATTGTCACTGTATCGACGATAACCAGAACAAAATGATGACGCGTGTATATATATATATATATATATGTAAGTGAGACATTCATTAAAACCAGACTGATAAGCAAAAGTATGAAAGAAGATAGATCATCATTACCAATTTTCAAAATAGAATAATAATAAAAAAAATAAGAAATGTACTACATCTCATTGAAAACTATGTTTTAATGAAGAATTTTCACGTAAAAGAACGCCTTACTTGATCCTATGATTAAAGAGAAAGAAGAAAAAAAGATCAAACGATCATGTAAAAGAGAAAGTAATCATTGAGCAATTAGTAATAATTTGTAAATGAAAATCATGAATCATGAAAAGTATACAATCATTCAAATCTAATCATCCTCAACGTATACAGAGTGAAACAAAGAGGTTTTTTTTTCTTGTGTAAAATATATCATATAAACTCATTTTTCATCTATTATCAGCACGTCAAGTACAATAGTAAATACAACGTGAATACTCCATCATATCTCAGCTAAAGACACAAGTCATCAAAGAAAGAAAATAAAGATGGATACATCAGTATATGTATTGTCTTTTACCTGGTAGGAACAAAAAAACGGATAATATGGATTACGATTGTGATCAATAAAAGACCACCAAAATATATACGAAAAAAAAGCTTCACATCAAAAATGGGCACGTAAATCGCTGATATGTGCATATATATAGGTATACATATGTGTGTATATACATACATATAAATATATGTAAGCACACATAAAATGTTAAATTGATACTGCTATTCGTTGTTTTTTTCAATAACAGTCAATAATTATGCAAGCACAAACACTAACTGTCACTCATCGTATAGTATTCATCATTTTTATAATATTCTATTCAATAACATTTTGATCTAGACTACCTGACACTGAAGACAAACAGTCGGTGGGAGTGACAGACAGAATGAAATAACCTTGTACATAAGGTATGACCTTGGAATTCACACATGGACCTCTTAAACAGTGATGATACTTGTTCAATAAGACTGTTCGCCGTCTTTTAAACGAAGCATACGTGACTGAAGTGAAATTAGCATAATACACTCGATATGACGAGAGGGTATGTAAGTGTTTGTATATATGCATCATGCAAACGAACGTGTTAAGTGGCTCATTGCAGACGCATTGCTATCGCGCCTTAAACATCAGTCAGTCAGCAGCAACACAGTAACAATAAAAAAAAAATGAAATAAAAGAAAAGAAATGAAATCTTATTTTAATTTTTCGTTTTTTTTTTTGCTTCTTCTTATATTGATTTTAGTGTTCAGCGGATATATGTCAGTTACACCTGTCTATAGAATGCCCTTTTCACATATCATCATTATTTCATCATAATTGATTATATCATCAAATAGTAAATATATATATATATATCCTTATATATATATGAATTTAATTGTGCTGCTTCCTACTTGAGATTCACCGGTCAAGGTTTTTTTTTATTATTATTACTTATTTTATCTAATCTACTTATTGAAATTGAAACAATGAACTTACTATATCATTTTTGTTTTCAACAAAGACACTTAATTTTTTTAGAAATGAGACAACAAGAATAAGTAAATCATTATTATCACGATCAAGTGCATGAATAAGTTGTGTAATTATTGATTTATTACGCATTTTTAATTCAACTTTAAGATCTTCAGCTAAATTAAGTAATAAATAAAATGCGACTAAAAACAAAAAAAAAAAACCAACAAGAATTTGATAAATTATTCAAAGAAAAAAAAAAGACAAGATATCAATATTTTTTTTTTACCTCGTAAAAATTGTTCCTGTTTTCGTATGAGTACTTTATATTTATTG
The DNA here is from genome assembly GCA_905250125.1 of Rotaria sordida. Classification (NCBI taxonomy): domain Eukaryota; kingdom Metazoa; phylum Rotifera; class Eurotatoria; order Philodinida; family Philodinidae; genus Rotaria; species Rotaria sordida. Next base: position 25,021 of record CAJNOL010002386.1, on the reverse strand, counting down.
TCAATAGTAATATTTGCACGTGTATCACGTGGTTTTTTCTTCTGTTCACGAGTTATTTCTTCCATCCATTGATCATATTTTTTCATTTCAGCTTCAACAATCTTTTATAAGAACAAAAGAAGAGAAAAAAAAATTGTTTATTTTTTTGGTTTGGATTTATATAAATTCTTACAGTCATTGTTTGTGCACCAATACGATATTGTGATACAAGTGGATGAAAATCAGTGAATGATGAAAAACAAAAAAATATATAAACTATATTTGTTGCTAATTCAATACTTTCATGCCATTCTTCTTTATAAACACGTGTTAAAACATTTAAAACACTTTCTAAATATAAACAAATAAATAATATATATGTACTAATATTTATTTATGTATGTTTACCTTTTTGTATAATCTCAGAAAGATTATCAGGATTTCGTGCTAATTGTAAAATAAGTGCTGATCCTTTTATTTTATCTTGAACATTTTCATATAACATATCAGCATAATCATCAATATCATTTAATGATGCAGTTTCATTAATTTGTGTATCAATCGATGGTTGTTCAAGTTCATCAGATATTGGTTTTTGTGAAACACCTGTTGTTGAATCACTTGGTAAATTTGTATCACGACGATTTTGTAAATAGAATAATAATTGTTCAACTTCTAATAATTTTGTTGGATGAATTAATTTACAACGATTAATTACTTCTTTAGCTAATGCTCGAATATCAGTCGATGGACCAAGACTTTTCACACGAATTCTATAAGTAATTAATAACAAAACAAAACAAAACAAAACAATATTTCTTATTGAGATTAGAATAATGTCAATCCTCTCTGCAGTACGTAATCTAAAGAGATTATCTAAAAGTTGACAATGAGAGAAAGTCATGTTTTCTTTTTCTTGTATAATCTCTGATGAAAAATCAAATATTTGATTTTATTGACTAAAAAAAAAAGTTAGATTTGACCTTAAATAAATCAATTCTTACAATACGAAGCCATAGTATACAATCAAATTATTACTTAAAAATTAATTAGTCTTATATAAATAAAAAAGAAGGTTTAAAGGTTTTGAGAGCTATCAAAAATCTAACAACTATATCAATTGAAAAATTGTCATGGTTTCAATCGATCAATAATCAATATCAATATTAAGTAAAAGAAAACAACAAAAATACCTCTATGATTTGTTACCGGTAGAAATATGTGAACATATTTTTAACAAAATTGAACTCAATAACTATAGGCATAGTCAGTTATTAGTCACCTACACACATGTGGATGGTTCAAATTTCAAAGTGAAGAAAATTGAGTCTACCATTGAAACGAGAACGATTGATATTATTTGAAATAAAAATGTTTCTATTCCTAAACTGCATTGAGTGTTCTGAACATGTGAAATCTTTCATAGAATAAACAACTCGAAAGTTTGTATAAATCATGATTGAATGTCAAAGTCTCACGATTCATATGTTCTAAAAATTATTGAGCAACGATCACATCAATATTTACTATTATAATTTTGAAAGTAAAATTAATTCTTTTTTTTTTCTCGTAAGCAACAGAATTGTCGAACACATAAATGTGCAGAATAGACGAAGTATTAGTGAATTTAAAAAAGTAATGAATTTTCAAGAGGGAAGATATTAGAAATCATTGATACTGCTAGAAAATGATATCACATTTTTTGCTAGTATATGTGGTTCTAAGGGCAAAACCAGGACAAACAATTTTTCTAACCGGAACCGAGATTAAAAACACTTGATCTCGTTCATCACTAATTATCTATCAACAGAAAAAAAAAATCTTTAATTAAGTATTGATCGATAGAATACGAAGTACTCTTTCAACATATGACCTTCGTACAAACACTAGACGTGCTATGACTCAAAATAAAGCGTTCAAAAACCATCTTTATTTCTAATAAAATTTCATAGCAAAACTCGCTTATATTGCTAATTTTCGTAACTAAAATGACATCTCCAAATGGCAACTCAACAAGCTTCATCGAACACATTCATCTTGAGCACAGTTTGATTTAATATTTGCATCCATTTTCTAGAACTACTGCTTGACAGAATTTCATGTGTATCTGAATTTTGTGGTGTTTTTACATCATTAAGCATTTTGCACTGTTTTTATTTATAAGTATGCACATATTCGAAATTAGCATCGAATTCTGAACAAAAAGGAATATTTAATTAATCAAAACTTCAATTTTTATTTTTCTTGAAAAGTTTTTTTTCGTTAGCTTCTAGTAAATAATACAGCATTTGATGCAAAACTGACTGCTGGTGATGAATATCTGATTGTTTTTTGACTGTTGTTTTACTTTTATCACGATTCAAATTGTGCTTTTCAGAAAAAGAATGAAATTCAGTAACGAACACTATTGTTAGTTTCTTATTCGATGCAGTTATGTTTATTAAGAAATGATCTTATATTCTGAAAGCTTCTTAGAAACTGACCAACTTCTATGTAGAAAACTTATTTGTATGCCGTTTTATTTCGTAGTAAAATGCTAAACTCTCAGCTTCGCTAAAAAATATTCAATTTTTTTGAAATTGCGTAACCCTGGTCACCCCGTTATTTAATACTTTAAGGGCGTCTTGGAAAAAGTAGATTTTCATCAGAAAAATCGAAATTGAGATAAATACATGGAAAGGTACTTTAAGGTTGATTCTTTCACAAAGAATATGATTTTTTAAAATTGGTATCTCATCTTTCCCTTGAATAATATGCCTATTCTTCAAAAGAAATGGGATATCTTTTTCGTTTGTTTCTCTGTTTTGGCTCTTTTGATCATGCATCTAAAAATTCTCCAAGGAGTTTTGATTGTAGCCAATTAATCTTTTGTTTTTTGTTTGAAAGAGTATGTGAAGTTACAGCACGTGACAGAATCCATTTTTTGAATTAAGCTTTTTGTTATAATATATAAAAAAGCGCTACTATGAAAAAAGGACTGCGTTTCGAGGCATTGAACTTGTCATACTTTTTCTCTACATAAAAAGTAAGAATTTCAAAAAAAAGACATTGCAATCTGACATATTTTTTCAAATAAAAAAATTGCATCCATAGAATGAAGGCTTAAAGAGAATTTCCGGTTGTTAAATGAGTTATTTCTGAACTTTGCATGTTGAATATCTCTCGAAGACATCATGATATAGGACTGAAAATTTTCGCATAGCTTCTTTCCACTACAGTTCTAACATGAAAATTTTATGCGGTTTAAATGTATCTGCCTCAAGATCGATTTTTGAAGTGGAAGTCTTCATAATATATTTTCTATATGAAAATACTTACATTTTCTGTGCATCTTTCTTGTCTCCAATCATTGTATTTTGATATTCATCGAGCACTGTTGCTTCAATTGAATAATTAACAATAAGTGCCTTTTCAGTTGGATGAACATCAATCTGACCACCACGAATACGTCTGTAAAAATTAAAAACAAAGAAGAAGTTAGGATCTGTCTTAAATTTTTATGAAAAGCAAAAAAAAAAATTGACTCTCCAATTATTTGAAATATTTTATTGTGAATCTTGAATAACTAACCTTTTGAGATATTTAGCATCTTCAGCTGAATATAAAGCCATTGTTAAAAAAAAATGATCTAGAAAACAAAAATAATAGAATATATTTTTAGAAAAATTTTAAGAATCATGTTTTTTCTTCCAAACAAGCTAGTATTAATTCATTGGTTGTTAACATGATACCATGTTGCTAAGTAGTTGTCCTTTTTCTTGCGAACGCAAAAAATAATTCAATCTATTCACACAGAAAGAAAATTTTCTTATTAGTCAATAATAAAAAATTCATTATGTTTAATCAAAATGGTTTACTTTCTAACATAGAGGTTTCACCATAGTTAATCAAACGATGATGGTAACAAAAGACGATTGACTGACGAAGAATACAATAAAGATTAATTGAACTAATATAGTAATGGCTACTACAACGAATGCAGTTCCTCCTTCTATTCTTAAACCATCAGCTGGTTCAATAGGTTCTTCTAAATTGTCAAATGATCCTTCTGCTATAGAAAAATATAATTGGTTATTACATGTTATGTATGGTCGTGGTGAATATGATCGTATTCAACAATTTATTCGTATTCAATCTCAAAAAAATTCTTATATGACTTATATTCAAGCACTTGTTCATCGACAAGAAGGACGTATTGTTGAAGCACTTGATCTATTTCAAACATGTGTTATTGAAAATCCATCTTTAGTTAATATAAAACAAGTTGCAAAATCTTTAGCATTACTTGGTCGTTATCGTGTTGCTATTGATGCATATAAAGAAGCATTAACAAGAACAAATAATGATTGGGAAATATTTCATAATTTAGGTTTATGTTATATGCAATTACGTGAATTTACAGAAGCAAAACAATATTTATTACAAGCATTACAAATATCAGAAATTCAAGAAGCATCTTATTTAGCATTGGGAAAAATTTATATGTTAGAAGGTGAACGAGAGGAAGCTGAAGCAACATTTGAACGTGGTGCTAGACGTAATCCTGAATCACCAACACTTTTTACACAAATTGGCCTTTTAGCTTTTGAAGTAAAAATTTTATTTTAAATATTTTTTTAACAAAACTAAATAAATATTTCTCTTCTAGAGAGCTCATTATACAAAAGCATTTGAATGTTTTGGTACAGCATTAACATTTTGTCCAACACATACACCTGCTATAATGGCAGCATGTCAAGTTATACAAAAACATGGTGATGCTGATGTTGCTTTATCAAAATATCGTATTGTTTATGGACGAAAACCTGAATGTGCACAAGTATGGAATAATATTGGCATGTGTTTTTTTTCGAAAAAAAAATTTGTTGCTGCTGTTAGTTGTTTAAAACGTGCAAATTATTTAGCACCATTTGAATTATATATTTTATATAATTTGGCACTTGTACATTTATATTTACAACAAAATGCATCAGCTGCAATTTTTCTTCAATCAGCTATACGAATTAATCGAAAACATGCACCAAGTTATGCTTTATTAGGTAGAAAATCTACTATGCATTTCAAAATATAATGTGTTCGACTAGTTGTTGAATAATTTTTGATAGGAACATCATAGAAACTTATGGTTTTTTATCATTCAGGAGAGAAGACTCGGGGACGATCGAAATTTGATTGATCAGCAATTGTGTAATCAGATGAATTCTTGATGAAAAAAAAATATTCTGAAGCTATTTTCCTATTATTTTAGATTTTAATAAGACTAATCGATAGAAACAATTCTTCTCTTTTGATGTACACAAGGTCGACATTCCTATCTTATTTCATTCAAGAGTTATAGAACTTTTCCTGAGGATCCTCGATTTCAGCTAATTGACTTGTGATCACTCGCAAATCCAACTAGGCGAAGGCAATACACCATATTCTGTGAAATGGTGATATCTGTTTTTACGTTCAAAATGATCTGACTCCGTTATCTTAATATTTCTGAAATTCCACAAGCAGCCTCCATGTAACAAAGAAGTCGACATTGCGAACCTAAAAAACAAATATCACCATTCGACTCAGCATGGTGAAATTATCCTTACCTAGCTACTTTTCCGAGTGATCAGTAGTCAATTGGTCGAAATCGGGAGTCTCAGGAAAAGACTTGTAACTCTCGAATAGAGCATGCTAGGAATGTTCGGTCTCGTGCAGATCGAAAGACAAGAACTTTTTTATCGATTACTTTTATTAGCAGTTTAAATCAAAAGGAAAATAACTTCAACACGTTGTTTTCGAAAATATCTATCAAGAGCTAACTTAATTGGTCAATTGTTGATCAATCAAATTTCAATGGTCTCGTATCTGCTCTCTCTCTTGAATGATGAAAATCACAAGTCTCTATGATGTTTCTATCAAAAGTTATTCAAAAAATAGTGAAGCACAGCATATTTTGAAATGAATAGTAGATTTATAAATCGATTATTGATTTCTTATATGTATATATAGGTGTGGCATTATCGAAACTCAATGATCCCGAAAATGCTTTACGTGCTTATACATATTCTCTTAAACTTGATCCAACAGATCCTATGGCTTTACTTAATTATGCTATTTTTCAAACTAATACAGGTGTACCTAAATCAAAAGTTGATACAACTCTTCAACAATTTTATAAAAATTATACTGAACGTGCTACTTCAACTAATCAACGTGAACTTGATGACTCTATGTTAGATATTGCTAAAAGACTAATTGCTCCAACTTCAGGAATTCCACCACAATCAACATATGCATCACCACCAAAAACAACATATTCATCACCACCACCAACGACAACATCTGTTCAACATGAACAAGATGATGTATCATCACCATCAACATCAGTTTTTTCACCACGAAAACCACACGAAGTAAAATCATATGATGAAGATACACTTGAAAAACCTGTTCAAGAAACACCTGTGGTAAAAACGAAGATTTTTGATGATGGACGTCATAGGCAACGACGAGGAAAACAACTACCTACTCTATCAACGAATGCTAAACCTGTGCAAAACGAAGAACAAGACGAATCTACAGCTTTCTAATTTTTGATTTTTTTTTTTCTTTTGTGCAGAATGATCTATTTTACGAAAAGAAACACTTGTTATATACCACATTTATTTCGTTTTAATTAACTTTTTGAATTCAACTATTCTAATTTTATATTCTGATTATATCATAAATAATTATAAGCAAAAAAGAATTTTCAATCGAGTTAAATTCATTCGAAGACTTAAATCTTAATCATCAAATAAAACTATTTTTATCATTTACAGATTTTATCATGTCGTTCCGTGTTGAAACAGCTCCTAATCAATATACTGATTACGAAATATTTTCAGCTACACGATTTAATAATATCGGTCGACAGTTTCTTTCGCTTGTTAATCCAAATTATGAAACTACTCCAAATGAAAATAAAACCGTTCCTAATGAGAAAAAATCTGCCTCGAATGAAAAAGAATCGACCTCAAATAAGAAAGAACCAGTTCCGAATAAAAAAGAACCGGTCACGAATGAAAAAGAACTGGCTACGAATGAAAAAGAGCCGGCTACGAATGAAAAAGAACCAGCTATGAATGAAAAAGAACCAGCTACGAATGAAAATGAAACAGCTCCAAATGAAAATGAAACAACTCCAAATGAAAATAAAACAACTCCAAATGAAAATGAAACAACTCCAAATGAAAGTAAAACTTCTCCAAATGAAAATGAAACTTCTCCAAATGAAAATGAAACAACTCCAAATGAAAGTAAAACTGTTACAAATGAAAATAAAGTCACTACAAATGGAAATAAAGTCGCTACAAATGAAAAAAAAGTCACTACAAATGAAAATAAAGTCACTGCAAATGAAAATAGAGTCACTACAAATGAAGATAAAACACCTACAAATCAAAATAAACCGATCTCTCGAAATACGATTCAACAACCATCTGATCTTTGTCGACCACGTCAAGAACAAAGTTTATATTACATAGTTAATCAAGATGTAATCAAACAGATTGAAGAAAATTTTATTCCATATCAATCAACTTTACCATATATGGCACCAGCATCACCACCACCAACAACAACAACAAATAATATTGATACTGATAGTCAATTAACAACATCAATACCTGATTGGCAAGCAACAAAACAATCAACAGAATCTACTCGATATCTTTTATCACAAATTATTACAATTGTTCAATGTCGTTCGACATTATCAATAAGTTCTTCTTCATCATTATCACAACGAACTAGTCGACATGCTGTTCGTTTATTTATTAATTCCCAAAGACAACAACAACAACAAATGGATACATTTTTAGATATTGTTAATGAAGCACTTTTACTTGAACCAAATACGATTAAAACACTATGGGATGCAAAAGGTGAACAAGTAAGAGAAATAAAATTTAGGTATTATTATTATTGTTGTTCTTTTTTTTTGCTAATATGTAATTAGATTACTGATCCTATGGATTTACTTCGTCGTGGTCGTCTCTATTTTGCATCTCGTGATACAAATATTACTCTCGGTGAATTACATATTTCTGAAAGTGATCTTGCTTCAATTAATCGACTTGAAATAATACGTAAACAATTGTCTCAACCAGCATATTTTGTTGAAAAACCTGTTAATACTGAACAAATACATATTCCATCACGTAAAAGTACACCATTTGATGGTGATGAACATCGTTCAGCTACTATGCAAGCACAAGCTATGATTTATAATGATCCACAAACATTTCCTGAAGTATTTTTACGTCATTATACAGTTGGAGAAGTATTAGGTGATGGAAGATTTTCAGCAGTTTTTGAATGTCGAGATAAAGCAACTGGAATTCAATTAGCATTGAAAATTATTGATAAAACTAGATGTAAAGGATATGTAAGTAGATAAAAATATTATCTTGCGGTATTAGATTCTGCTTAACGACACACTCATTAGCCTGATATCTTTCCTAGAACTATGACTAGCTGTAGCTCTGAACAGAAGATCGGTCTGACGCAATCATGAAGCTCTCTCTACACACTGACTAACAACATACTAGTCACGAGGGTAGGTTTATGTCACAACTTAGTCAGCATGTTAATGGACGAGTGATTCGAGACAAACAACCGTTAGTGACTTGTCCATAGTAATTCTATTTCTGGTGGTGGTTAGGTTTGTATGTAGTGCTTATTGGATACGAGTCGAATAACGTAGCCATTCAGCCATCACGGTTGCGTAATTAAGATAAATGCATGAAAGGATATTTCAAGAAGTGACTTTTCATAAATGATATAATTTCTTTTATTCCACACCTCATTTTCTGTGAACATTTTTACTGATTTCTGTCATCATCTACTTGAAAAATATGCTGTTGTCAGAACAAGCAAGAAATCTTTTTCATTTTTTCTGTTGATGCTTTTTTGATTACGAACCCCAGAACTCTTGAGAAACCTTCATTGTAGTCAATTGCTGTTTTTTTCTATCGAAAAGAGAATGTGAAGCTGCAGTGCCTGGCAGAGCACGATTTTTTTTTAATTAATTTTTTATTATTTCATACAAAGAAGCACTTCTATAAATAGATGAGCAGTTTTCGAAGTAATGAAATTTCTTCACATAAAAAGTAAGAATTTAAATAAAAGGTACTGCAGTCTGACTTGCTCTTTCCAATAAAAAAAAATTATATATATATATATAAAATGAGTACCCACAGAGAATTTCCGGTTGCCAAACGAGCTATCGTTGATCTTTATTTATTAAAGATCTCCGGAAAAACATCATGATCTAGGGCTGAAAATTTTAACATAGTCTCTCACAATAGTTTCAACATTTTCTAAATAATTTCATGTGATTCGAATATACCTGTCTCAAGATCGATTTTTGACGGATGGAAGATCTTGATTAATGAAAGAACAATGTATCATCATTCTAACTTAAAAACAAAGAATTATTTTAGGAATATCTTATTGAAAATGAATTATCAATTTTACGACGTGTTAAACATCCGAATATTATTAAACTTGTTGAAGAATTTCAAAATGAACTTAAATATTTTCTTGTCTTGGAATACGTATCGGTAAGCATGATTCGAATGTCATATTTTTTTATTCAATAGAAAAAAAAATCGGCTTTTTTTTTGTCTATGTAGAATGGTGATCTATTAACAGCTGTGACAACCATGAATAAATATAGCGAACATGATGTTGCTTTAATGTTAAGTCAAATAGCTTCTGCTTTAAAATATCTTCATTCATTACAAATTGTTCATCGAGATGTTAAATTAGAAAATGTTCTTGTAAGAATATTTCCTAGATTATTATTGTTTATTGTTATTCTTGCATTTTTTTTTTATTAGATGGCAAATTATCCTGATCAAAGTGTTACATTAAAATTAGCTGATTTTGGTTTAGCACTTTGTTTGACAGATCAAACACCTATTGTTGCAGCACATGGTGATAAACTTTGTGGTACTCCAATGTATTTAGCACCAGAAGTAATTCAAAATAGAGAGTAAGTCAAAGAATAAGCAGGTTCGATGGTGTAGTGGTTATCACGTCTGCTTCACACGCAGAAGGTCGCGAGTTCGAACCTCGCTCGAACCTTGTCTCTTTTTTACTTTCTTATAGTAACAGAATGAGAAGAGGAAATAGAAATGCTCTAGTCTGAAAATAAACTCATCGAAGAAAAAAAAACCACATTGTCAAGTAATCATTAGATTTGGATAATATTTTATTTCTTTGATATTTTCAATGATGATGAATATATCGAATGGTATTTGAATGAATGTGATAAAAAAGAAAACAAATGAAAATTTTCGAAATTGTTCTTCTTCATTAATGAAAGAAAGGTTGAAACGTTTGTTGAATAACTCAAGATATATCCTTATTTTGAAATTTAGTCTTCTCTTGAAATGATACTATGTAGAAAATTTTTTATAATTTTAGCTATCGAATCGAAAATGATATGTGGTCACTTGGTATTATTGCATTTACTCTTCTTAGTGGTATGGCACCATTTAATGGGTAAAAAAATAATTCGAAAAAAAAAACAAATCAATTACAAACTTTTCATTCTCAACTATTTTAGAGATAATGATGGTGATATTATATCAAATGTGATTAATAAATCAATTGATTTTAATCTTTTGCCTAAAATATCAATGGATTGTCGAGAAGCTTTAATGTCAATGCTTGAACGAGATCCAACTAAACGAATAAGTGCTAGTGAATTATTACAACATCCATGGATTAAAGTTTGTTTCATTTTATTTCATTGAATATATTTGAAATTTATATTTATAGAGTGAAATACAAAGACAAATGGAACCTCTTAATGAAGGATTAACAGCACGACGAAAGAAAGGAGCAGCACAAAAACAACCAATGTTGACGGTAAGATTGAATAATATATATATACTAAAAACAAAGAAGCAGATTTTTATATGTGATATTTTTAGTTTTCATCAGTTGAACATCCTCATTCAATGCAAGGATCGAATGTTGGTGGTCTCCTGGGTGATATGGATGAATATTAAAAAACAAAAAAAGATTTTTCATTGTATTTTTTTATTAGAGAATCTCATTATAAACAATAAAGCATTTTTCTAATTATTTTTTATTAGATATCCCAAATGAATACATGACTATTTCTTATTTTGTTTATGATCGAAAATTTTTTCCCATCAGGAGACAATACTTTGTGATATTTTTCTATAAATTATGAGTATTTCATTTTTGATCATATATGATCTAGTAATTTTCGAAAATTGAATGGATTTGAAGTTATTATTTAATCAAAATAAACTTCATTTTATAATTATCGTGCGAGTGAAAAAAATGCTGTTTCAATAAATGTTTTCCATGCAGAAAAAAACGGCTAAAATCAGATTAAAATCGATTAACAAGTGATATCAAGTCAAAATAGATTAAAGTTGATCACACTGATTCAACATTATATAAAGATGGAAAAAAGCGATAATTGACATTTGAAATTTTAATCGATATTTTGACGATTAAAAATACATTTTTTTAATGTCAATAATATAAGACATATCAACATAGGAAAGAAAACCTCATTAACGCAGTACTTTTGTGATTGAAATGTAGAACTCACATATTCCGTATAATCTAGCATATAATTTAGTATAAATTTTTTTATGTAATGAAATATACGCTAAAATTTGAAAAAAGTGACGTCAAACAATGAAAGACTTATTTGCTTATTAATAGTGATCAACATTACTAACAAAATATCAAAATATTTTTTTTAAAAATCATTTTTGGTATGATTAAATTGTTATGGATTCTATAGCGTATAAAACTAGATACAACTTTGAGTAGTTTGTGATAAAAAATTCATTTTCTTTTTCATCAAATAGCAACACTATTGTTTTTATGATACGATGAAGAAGAAAAATATATAACAACAGTCAAAACGGATGAATTAATAAACAACTTTTATGATATTTCGCACGAATTGAACCAATTACAGATAGATACTGAAGCACTAACGATGATAAGAAAAAAAATATTGCTTCACTATTACTAGTACACATGTTAGTACTTCAATTCTACACTCTTTCCTTTGTTTGCGTCTTTCTTTGATCCTAAAATTTCAAGCACTGTTGTTTCCCATACAAATTTCTTATTTTTACCTTTGGTTCGTTTCGGTTGCTAGGGTCTGTAATGTGGAGAGGGAGTTGCAAAACTTCGACTTAAAAGTTACGTACACTATTTGCTTCACAAATAAATATGAGTTCCACAATAGGTTTCTACCCTTCTCTTTTATAGCTATGTGAACTATTCAAAACCTATACTGTTTTTTTCTTTATAACATTTTATCTGATCGAATAAATATTCTTCTTATATTTGCATAATAAATATTTATGATGCTGAATATTCTCAGATAACAAAACTTGTGATATATTGACATTGACTCCAATTATATAGTCAAATGATTCATTATGTTTTCTTTTTCAATGTTGTTAATCTGAACAATTTTCATTTTAAAAAAAAAGTTTTCAACGGTATTTTACTCGATATACAAACAGTCACAAACAAACAAACAAAGTGAAAAACAAACAAAAAAAAAAACAGAATATTTTCAAACAATATCATTTTGTTGATGATTGTTGAGATTTATTGGAAATAAGAATCGGATTGGAAAGTTTTATAGCAGGCATAATAGATGATGATGATAATAATGGTTTAATTATATTAATTTGTTTAGGTACAAGTGGTACTGCTTCACCTTTGTTTACGGATGGAATGACATGTGAAAGATTAGTATCACAATTAGTTTTCGGTGATGCTACTAATCGAATAGTAGATGACGATATTGAATTCGCTTGTTGTTCAACATTTGATAGTCCTGGTTTAGCAATTGAAAGACGAATAACACGAGCATTATTAGGTAATGGTGGCGTAATCTCACGATTTGTCTAGAAAATATTTTTTATATAAAAGAATCAAATTATAATGAATTATTTTAACCTACACGTTGTGTTTCATTTAATCCGGTATTTGATGATATAATTGTTGTTACTTTTTTTAATTCATTATTTTGTGCATCTCGAACAATAATTGTTTCATTATTTTCTCTTGTAAATGAATGTATATTTTGTTTTGTTATTGTTGATCCACCCATAATTGGTTTTAATTCAATAAATGATGTACAATGAGCTTGTTGTTTTGTTTCATTATTAGCTAGATAATTTCGAATATATTTATCATAACGATTTGTTTGAAACGAACGACGCTGTAAACCACGATTTTGTTCATTAACTTTTTTTAAATCAAGTAAAGCCATTGTAGTTTGTGTATTTGAAAGAGATAATGATGATGATGTTGGTTTTGGACGAATTAATGTTTGAGCTTTAATTATATTTGATTGATCAGGAGGAGAAGAAGATGTAGAAAATGATTTTGTAATTAAATCTCTCATTGCTTAAAAACAAAATTTTGTTCTTCTTTTTGGAATATGAAAAATAAATAATCTTACCATTAGCATTTCTTATATTTGTTTTATTTTGTTTAATTAAATTATAAAAATTTAAAATATCTGGTGATTTTGAAAGAATAATTGATGGTGTATTATTTATTGAATTAATTGAAACAACACGTGCAATTGTTGGGGTTTTAGATAATAATAGTTTATCATTTTCATTTGATGTATGTTTAAGTGGATCAATAATTTGTTGATATTTTTTTTTATATTCTTCTTTGGAATAATTTGGTGATACACAAAGATTTGACAATGATGCATGAACACTAACAATTAATGCAAGATCAAGTACACATTGTGTTACAGATATAACTATTGTTCTTCCCCATTGATAAATAAGTTCATTAAAAAAACTCGTATCAATATTATGTAATAAAGATATATTTGTTTGTTGTTGAGTTTTATTTAAAATAGTTGGAGTCATTAAACGACGAGTTGGTGTTGATGCTGGAGAAACACTCACAATTACCGGTAATGATGAACTAAATAAATCATTTTATATGGAAATTTTTTTTTTTCTTTAACAGATGGCCCATTCTCTACAAAAACTTTATTAGGCTTATTTCTGTAGTAGTGGCGTAGGCAGAACACTAGCGCCCATCTTGTTTTGGTTGAGAAATGGCAAGTGGCGCTCCTCACTAACTGCGTTATTTTAAATAAGAATACACGGTGCCAATAAAGTAATTGTAATCTCCACTACCCTTCCTAGAGCAATAGAGAAATTAGGGTTCTAGTTTCATCGTTATCTACTCTAGTGGTCCTTTGTATCCTGGATAATACCGGACACGTAGCAACGACGTCATTGCCCAACCAAAACAAGAGAGGCGCTAGTATTCTGTAGGAAAATAAGGAATAAAATTAAACAAAGAATAATTAAAACTTGGAAATAGACGAAGTTTCAAAATAATATTGTTCTAAAAACTTTGATGTATTTGAAATAACTATAAAAACAACAAAATAAAAGTGACAAGATTTTTGAGTACCTTAAAATGTGTTCTTTCTTGTCATACAGTTTAAAGTTTGTTCAAAACATTTAAAATCTGCTATTTTTAATTTTTATTTTACAAGCTGAATTTATGCAGAAAATTATTAAATAAAATTTGACTGCTTAATCTCATACAGCAGTTATTTCTCATCAGAAAACAAAAACTCAATCTCAAAAGATGCTGTTTAAACTTCGTTATTTGACGTTTTCTAGAAGCTCTGCAACTACACATTGAAATAGCTGAACATTTTCAAATGGGGGGCTAGGAAATGTGTATACTCTCTGTTCTTTTTATTGCTCAGCTCAATGAAGGTATTTGGACAAAATGATTTGACTCATTTCTACTTGTTGAGTATTGTTTTTTTTTTAATTTTACTTATTATCTTTTGGAAAAGCAATCAGTTCTCAAGATTGAAAAGAAAAAAAGTTTATAGTCAAAAGACTAAGAGGGCTATCCATTAGAATTCAAATGTATTTACTCAATAGAATCTTTAATCGATATTGGTGAACATTCTGGACAAGAACATTTGATTAAAAAACGTTGTTGAGGATATCGTCGATTATGTATATGAATAATAATTGGACCTGATTGACTTAAAGCTTTTAAAAACCATGATGAAGTTGTATTTGATATATTTGTCGGTGGACATATTGTAGCAACTTGTGATGCTGTAGAAATTTGAATATCGAAATTATCGACATGTATATCAATTTTTGTCCAATTTACACGAAGACCACGAAGTGCCTAAAAGAAAATTTTAATCGATAAAATTCTTTTTCTTTTTTTTTTTGGTCGTCAAACTTCTTCAATTTTTGCTAATATTTTAGTACGATGTGGATGCCAATCAGTTGTACTATAAATAGCTAATTGAACTTCAATTATTTGATGTTCACGTGAACGAATTTTAAGTAAATATGTATCTGGATCATGACCACCTATAAAATTCAATATAAATATTTTTTCTATCTATTGAATTTTCAATATAATCTTACGTTCTAAAGCAGATAATAGTTTTGCTCGGGCTTTTTCAAGTGGAGTTTGTGTTGAATTTGTAACCGATTCAAATTCAAAAACAATTTGACTATTAACAATTTGTTGTGTATCATTATCATTATCATCATGTTCGGGTTTAATAATTGGTAAACGTTCACCAAATTGTTGTTCAATTTCAGCATCAGTTAAATGAAGTGTTGATGAAATTTGAGAAGTCGGAAGTGGAGGACGTTTTTTTCGTATAGGTGTTTTGACTTTTTTTGATCTTGTTATTAATTCACTTTCTTCAATATAAAGTTTCTTTCGTTTACGAATGCGTTTTGGACGTGAAGATATCATAGAATTCGATTCTTCAACACTTGAAGTTTTATGAAGAAGATGAATATTTTGAACATAATGATCTAAGTCATCAGAACTGAGAGAAAGAAATATGTTTCTATTTTGATTATCCTTTGTTAATATTAACTTACTATTTAGAACTACCAAAATCAATTGAACCTGTAGAAATCATCTAGATAAAACAAAACACTAATATAAGAAATATATTTGTTTTTTTTCTTGAATAATCATACATTTAATTCAACTGGTTCTTCTTTTGTTTCTACGATCAGCTAAAATAGAATTATGATAAAGTAAATTAAATCTTATATTGAATAAAATAAAATATACTTGTTCAGATTCTATAGGTTCATTTTTGATTATTGACGGTTCAGCTAATTCAATTGATATTGTAGCTTCTAATAGAAAAAGTTTTAAGAATTTTATTCTAAATAATTTTTGTTTTACCATTATTCATCGATTGTTTATCACTTAAAGTAGAAAGAATTGAATTCATATTTTCATATGTAATTTTATTTGAAGATGTTTCCTCTTGTAAATATTGAAATATATTAGGTGATGACTAAATATTTAAAAAAGAATAGAAAATTGATTTTTTTCGAAAACAAATTAAACAAACATCTAATAAATTTTGATTATTATTATCAGACGTCGAAATGAATTGACTTGATTTAGATAAATCTTGAATATATCGTCGTTGTCTTTTATTATTATTTATTTCCATATTTAATTTAATAGGTGTTGTTGATTTTCGTTTTTTATTATCTAACATGAAGAATTTTAAAAGTTTTGAAAAATAGTTGATTAATAAATCTACCTGATGATTGAGTAACACTATTGTTATCTTTTACTTTAGGTGACCAATTAATCGGTTGGTTTGTATTAAATATATCTTGTGAAGTTGTACCAGATAGATTTAGATTTTCAGTTACTTGTGTCATATGTTCAGGTAAGTCAATAAGAAATTGTTGAGCAAATGATTTCATATCCATATCATTATTATCTTCTTCGATATGAAGATCAGCATGGTCATCAATAGTAATCGATTGTTCTTCTTGTTGTTTTTTAGTTAGTTTACTATGAAATTGTTGAATATCATCGAGTGTATTAAATGCAGCAAAATATTCATTATCAATAAGATGATAGTCACTTGTTGATATTTTAGTATTATGTTCATTTATTTGTTGAACAAATGTTGAAAAAAGCGACATACGTGGCTTCTTTTTACCCATTTTATGTAAAAGAAGATAGACTAATTGGATTTTTTCGTTAATTTCCTAAATGCAAAAACTCGCGGCCAACGTGGCCTCCGCAACGAACGGACTCAACAAAGCTATGATTTGCCCAGTAGAGTAAAAACTCGTTGCCAATTGGAGAATGATACTTTGTTGCAAGAAATTAACTAATAAAAGATAAAATAATCAAGAAAAAGTTGTTTTTCATAATCATATGATATATAAAATAAGATGAACGAGAATTTTTAAAATGAATATCCATCACAATAGATGACACTAGTAGTTGATGGAAATGAAATTTTTTTTGGAACTTACGCATTTCTATAAATAATATTAATATAGTAGACGAAATGTTTTATATTAAGTTGAAAAATAGTTCTTAATCGAAGTAAATGATATGTAGATCAAATATTAATTATTCGTGAAATATTATAAATAAGTAATGTAAGAGTTATAATACCAAACAAAAAAATATAAACATGAATCTAATAGCAAGTCAATGAGCAAAAACTCTTTTACAATTACCACCACAAAGTTTATCAAAAGAACATATCAATTCAACAAGACTTCATTGGCTTACTACTCGAATGATTGATTGATTGATTATTCATGAAAAATATGTGTTCCACTAGAGATGTGTGGATGTTTCTGCACGTGGGTGTAAGTCTTCTCTTTACTTTCATATCTACAACGAGATTCTTCTGTTTTATCAAAAACAGGATCATATTCTTTTTAAATATTGAATTATTAAAGTTTGAAGCATTGTATAACAACTGATCGTGTACTACTCTTCCAACACACATCCTTGACGATTTTAACAAAGGCATTTAGAGTCTAATTTATGTCGTAACCGTGTAGAGAATTGAGAACCTCTAGAAATCCTTTAGAAATTTTATAGAAACTTTGAAGTCCGAAGACGATAAAATCGATTTCAGATCTTTAATACAAGTTTTTATTCCGATGCAGTGAGTTCCACAAAAACTACATTTTTGAGCAGAAGACTTTTTTTGACTTTGAGAAAATTAAAATGAAAACAACATGAAGAGTTAGCCATCGTTTTCCTTCAACCGCTAATGCTGTATATTACAGCTGTATAGTCAGTTGATAATAGATAATGAAATACATAGATAACTAAGCGGTCAATTGATAGCGTTCTTTAGATATACATTGATAGACATCGTTATTTATTTTCTACGAATGTTCGATTCCTCCAAAAGCGATATTTGATATTTCACAACGCACTTCGATGATGAGTGAAATTTGAATTCCAACTAGTTATTTATATAATTAAATGGATTATTTGTTCTTCAAGTTCAATTTCTCCGAGCACCATTCAAAGGTGATAGAAATCATAAACAATGGCATAATAATTGTCGTTATTCATATGAAATTGAATCATGGACGTGGTCCTTCACCAAAATCTGTCCTGCAACTTTCATTTATGTAAATCTATTGAATTTAACGAATACATTCAGAAAGTTATTCATTTTCTCTTTATGACATACATCACGTTATAGATGTCTATGGTTTTTTTTTATATTTCACATTAATAGTCGAATTCTCTTTATTGACTATCTCAATTTGTTTTTTTAAATGTAGATTTTGTTTCTGAGCTCTATAAACTTAAATTTTTTTTCTTTTGTGCCATTTTGATTAGTATATTACATTTTTTGTTGCTGCTCTCTTTAATAATGACCAAATATAATTAGACAAGTTACTACACTGAGTAAAACTAATAAAAATGAATGAAATCGGAAAAAATTAAAATTTTTTTTTGTTGCGTACGGAAATATCACTAGTTATTTTAGATGACAGAAAAAAAACTAACGTGGAAAACGAAAATTCATTATTAAAGATCTAAGGCTCTTGACTTAGCTGCAATTCATGTTTGTTTAGTATAGAAAATCTTTGAAATCGAGATGAAGTCGAATGAAATTTAAAGAAAAACTGTTATCTATTCTCTTACATAAACAGTTTTATTTGACTCAATATCAGTAAAAAAAATATTTATTGAACATCCTACATGAAAACGAAAGTGAGAGAATCTACTTGAATGATAAACACAGGAATTGATATTTTTTTATGCTGTTGTACGAATAGTAATAATAACAATAATTAATAGTCGAAAAATATACAAAAAATAAATATATCAATCATGTTATGTGATAGGACAAGTTTGATTTTCTTTGCTGCTGTCTAAGTTGGAAACGACGGGAAAAAAGTGACTTTCTTTAAATGAATAAAAGTAAGTCAAGGAGTAACAAACCTTCTCTTTTTTTCGAAATAACGCTTCAAAATGCTCTATGTGGATTACAGAGATGTGCACCGCTCGCGCGGAGGCGACCGCGCCGCCGAAAAAAATTTTGAGCGCGGTAGTGGCGCGGTCACTCCGCATCCACCTCACTTCTAAATTGGCCGCCGAGCGGCCGCGCCCAGATCATATTAGCTGCCAATTTTTTTTAGATCGCATCTCGCAAAACAAAGTCAGTTTTAATGTCTTCGGACGACATCTGTGTACTTTTTATGCTAAATTAAAAGTCAAAAAACAAAGTGGCAACACAGGATAATTATTCTTAAGAGAAATCAAATTTCATTAAATTCTACTCCTAATAGTTCTTAATTCTCGGAATATCTTAGTTATAATACACGTTATAGGCTACGCCTTTATATCTTTTTCCTTATTCTTTTAAGTCTTTTCGTCACACGTACTAGATATATAGTTCGTTGAGATTGTCTATTTCTCTGAAATAGTATATCGTTCTATTGGGCTGAAGTTTTGTCCATCCACATTGTCACTCTGACATTTATCCTTCTCTTTGTGTTTCTACCTTTTTTACAGATGTATAGATGTATTTGTCGATATTTTATACCAATAAAAGTCTCCTCTAGTATTAATTAATTCGTTCTTTCTTTCTTTTTTCTATAATACTTGTTATGGGCTATCCCCTCATATATACCATCATCTTTTCTTTCCTCCTTTCTTTTTCATCTCTCTTTGTTTTCATGTTTGCACTGATTTCACTTCTATATCTTCTTTTTCTTCTTTCATCTAGTCGTCCGCCACGAATAGGTGGTTAAATGTCGAAAGGGAAAACGTCGAAAGACAAAATGTAGAAAAACATGACGTAGAAAAGCAGATTGTAGAAAAAAAAAAATGTCGAAAGTGAAAATGTCGAAAGAAAAATGGCGAAAATGAAAATGTCGAAAGGTAAAAATGTCGAAAAGCGTATTGACGAAAAATAAAACGTCGAAAGAAAAAATGGCGAAAAGGGAAAAATGAAATAAAGAGACGTCCATGACGTCTTCAAATAAATTTCTATCAACTGACGATGCATTGTCTCGCTAAGAGAATCTAACGATATTGATTAATTATTGAGTTGTATATATATATAGCAGCTCGCGTTCATTTCTACAGACATTTATCAAGTTGTTTTCTATATTTTTTACTTATGTCAACATGAGTAATACACCTATCATAACTTTTTCACAAAGTAACAAAGGCAAACGTGTGGTTATTTGCGATGGATTTATATATCAGTTAAACAAGTCATGTCCCAAGGTTAAATATATATCCTAATATTTGGCATTTTATTGATGTACTCAAGAAAGAAGAAGTTCATTTTCAACAGCAACTTCTTCATGCTAAAAGCGATTTGCTCAAGAAAAAGTCAAAAAGAACTTGCATCATCCAAGAACGTCTTGATGTTTTATGCAGACATTTTTTCAAATAATGAAATTGATTTGAATGAATACCTCGAAGGTTTGTCACTGATCGTCCCAAAAGATATGAACAAAAAAAAATGAATTGAAAATAGCTTTTTCAATATTATATTCAACTGCCGAGTTCTGTTTCTTAATTTATTCATTGTCTCTTTTTCTTCTCTTGAAATAGTTATCCTTATTGTCAAATTTTGTTATCTTAATCTATTCATATAATGTTTCTTCATCTCTATTTTTTTGGAATAGTTTTTGACTTGTGCTTTATTTGCTAAAATTCTTGTCAATAAAAGAGATGACTAAATATATGCTATTAGTGTTTTCGACATTTTCACTTTCGACATTTTCGCTTTCGACATTTTGTTTTTCTACATTCACAACTTTCGACATTTTTTTGTTCGACATCCTGCTTTTCGACATTTTTACTTTCGGCATTTTTTTTTCTACATTTTGTCTTTCGACATTTTTCCTTCGACATTTAACCACTTTACCGTCCGCCACTATATACATATATACATGTTTCCCTGGATAGTGAAATACATACTTTGGCCATACTGAAAGTCTTTACGGAGCTGTGTCAATTTCTTATAGAATACTTGAAGAACTTTTCTTTCTATATAGACTGATAGTAAAAACAAAGCTTTACATTTCTACACTATTTGATCATTATTCATCTAATATCATAATAATAAAATTTCCATTAGAATTATTTAGCTATGATATGTAACAATAACATTAGTCCATATTGTCTTCAATGTGGGTGTGAGTGTGGGCTTGGTGTATGAGCGTAACTGTTAAGGGAAAAAGGTGTTTGGTCTTTTCCTTGTGTTTTCACTAAATCAAAAATGTCCTAGCACACACGTACATCTTCACACTCACACACATAGCAACTAAGCTACATAACGAACCAACTAGAACAGAAAGAAATGCGCATATATATATATATATATATATGTATGAACTAGATCCAGGGTTCAAAACATGAGAGAAATATAGAATAAACCGCTCCCCGCATTAGAAGACTCCTGGTCTTCTATTATGTCTCGTCGTAAAACTTTCTCAAGGGGGTGTTCTATTATGTCCTATGTATTTTTAGCAATTATTAACTAAATATGGTTTTCTAGAAAGCCAGAGCGATTTTCAGGGCTCTCATAGGAATTTCCACGGTTTTGAGAGCTGAGGGATACATTACGACTCACTTTCTAAATATTCCCAGCTGAAAAACTTAAAAACTGTGCACTTCTAGACGAAAATTTCCTAATTAAAGTTTCTTATTAGCAAAAAATTAATTAATTAAAGGGGGGTCTTTTAATACGCTCGATGAAGTTTTTGTCCAGGAGGGTCTTCTATTATGGGAGGTCCACTAATAGGGGGGGGGGGGAGTCTTCTATTACGGGAAGGGGTTTAGAGAAAAATGACCTGAAATATATCACATCAAAGAAATAACTAACAAGAAGAAAGAGAACGAAAAAGAAAATACATAATCCTACCTGGGCTAGCCGCTAACAGTAACACAAAGTGAAACCTACACTCACACTCAACCGTATCTACACCCACACTCACACCCACATTGAAGACAATATGGACTAATGTTATTGTTACATATCATAGCTAAACAATTCTAATGGAAATTTTATTATTATAATATTAGATGAATAATGATCAAATAGTGCAGAAATGTAGAGCTTTGTTTTTACTATCAGTCTATGTAGAAAGAAAAGTTCTTCAAGCATTCTATAAGAAATTGACGTAGCTCCGTCAAGACTTTTGGTATGACCTAAGTATTAATTAAATCGTAATCCATGTTCATTAAAAATGAATGTAATATCAAGTCTATCTGTCTCAAATTTAATGAATTTTATCGAAAGAACCATAAGACGTAAATTAATCTTGAACTTGATTTTACCCTAATTTAAGTGTAGAAAAAATTAATACAGAAATCGGTGACATATCAGTATCTATATCTAGTTAAATTGAGTATATTTTTAAGTTTCTGTTACTTGTGTAGTTTTGTTCATAGGTAATTGTCATGGAATGAGGCATTATTTATAAAGAAATACTAGTGCAATAAGGTTGCAAAAAGATTGAGAAAAATAATTGTTCAGGTATCATAAGGCGGCCGCGTCGCTCCTCAAAGAGGCTTGTGATTGGTAGCCACCTCCGTCATTGCATTAAGGTTTACATCGTCTTCCGCGCCGCTTCCGCCTGATTTTTTTAGGCGCTGTACATATCTC
This sequence comes from Rotaria sordida, assembly GCA_905250125.1. Taxonomy (NCBI): domain Eukaryota; kingdom Metazoa; phylum Rotifera; class Eurotatoria; order Philodinida; family Philodinidae; genus Rotaria; species Rotaria sordida. The sequence goes on along the minus strand of CAJNOL010002386.1, from coordinate 2,028 downwards.
TGTTCGCTAATATATTCTACTGACATTGAGCTGACCGTAAGCAGTCCGATCAAAAAAAAAAAGAAAAAAAAGAAAGGATGTTCTCTATAATCAGACATCAATTCTCATCGATACCTAACTGTTTCCCTTCGAATACAATACTGTTCATGGATAGTATGCAAACAATATAGAAGACGTTATTATGTTTAACCAAGCTCTATTGCATTCAACAAACTAACCAAAGACTTTAATTTATGTCTTCTCATAGTATAATAGCAAAGGTATTCACTCGGCAATTAATATTCAATAAATGAATATGTTATTTTGTCTGTTTTTAAAAATAGTTCATTCTCAAAAGAGATACAATTTGCTCATATGAATAGCTTTAAGTAACGACAAAGAGAAAGATTTTCAGTAGTTACTTAGTTCTAGTTTTCTGGTAATGTGTTTAATGGCTATTCAATCTCGCAGAACTACTTCTACATCTTCATAGCTATTTAAATACTTATCACCTATTTCATTCACATTATTGATTTTTTTCGAGCAGAGGGTAGTGAAGATGCTTATAGGTTGCCACAAATCTGCTAGATAAGTATTTCTCTTATCTAAGGTAACGGCCATTAATCGTTATACTTCGCTTGTATGACATCTTTCTGAACTTCTGACCTGCTTTTCTTTTGTTTCCTCATGTGTGACTATTTCTAGATTAGTTAATTCACCATACACATTAGGATTTTAAGATATTAATGTAAAAATAATGCAGCTACTTATAAAGTCTTGTTAGCTATGTGTTTCACGTTATCGATCGTGCTTGTCGTGAGGTATTTTTATGATTTGTTTACAAATCTGTGGATAAAAAGACACTGGAGACGAAGCAGAATCTGGTGTTGGGTTATTTCCAAAAAGTATGAATCGATGAGAAATGAACAAAGTAAGTTTATTTAATTAAAAGACTAAATGTATTCTGTTTTCTTAATCAAAATGAAAATTTGAATATATTTTCAAATGAAAGAAAATAATTTCTTCATTTCGCGCCTAACTACAAATCAATTTTGCCTAAGTTTAATTTTGCCTAGGACATATGCATATATTGAATAAATCTTTTTTTTTGTCTCGCTATACTAGTATTAATAATCATTATGATCAAATTTATGCTCTGTGTATATGTATATGATAATAAACATTTAAAAAGGAAATAACCAAAGAAAAAACGCTTCATATTGGTTTTATCCCAGTAAACATCGCTCAGTGATGATGTGAATGTTTTCTTTTACGATTCTTGCATGAGTACATTGCTTTCTTTCGTCATCATGCGTCAATATTTTACTTTCGTTTTCATTCCTTTAGCTAGAAATATTCTTTACTCCAAATAATTTACTTGTTTTGTGATTCAACGAGTTATTACCTGAGTTATTTCTCAACTTGTCGTCATTCCTTTTTGTTTTTATATATTTTCTTTCGTACATTATTTTACTTTTCTAAAAGAGAAAAGTAATAAATATCGTAATGTCGTCAAATCCATTGGAAAAATATGAAAGATTACTTACAAAGGAGCCACAGGTCAATGATATATATGTGATTGTTGATATTAAATGGTTAGAACATTGGAAGCGCTATGTTGGTATCGAAAAATCAGATGAAGAAAAAGTCACTAAACCAGGTCCAATAGACTTTATACAGTTAATGGATCAAACAACACTGGATAGTTCAAATGAAATACAACTTCGTTCAGATGCTATCGAAGGAAATGATTATACCTTCATTCCATATGAACTCTATAAAGACTTAGCACAGACATATAAACAAAATGGTCCCGAAATAATTCGTAAAGCAATTCCACAAGGTCAAGATCAAATTGTAATTGAAACATTTCTTATACCATTAAGACTTCGTGAATCAAGATGTTTGAATGCGAGAACAAAACAAATCTATCGTAGTCATCGAACTAGAATAGAAGAATTAAAAAACGATATTTGCAATGAACATAGTATTGCACCAAGTTCAACCCATCATTTATATTCATCAGAGGATGAAAACGGTTTAAATTGG